>JANAVB010007598.1:976253-1151253 GCA_029216955.1 Iris pallida
CACTCCTAAATACCGCACCGGAAGATCACTCCTCGCTATACCCAGGACATCAGCCCGCTCCTCCTTCTGGGAACCACCGGAACTGAAATAGACCCGACTCTTATCCCTGTTCAGCTGAGACCCGAGAAGGACTTCAAATCTTCCATAATAGCCGCAAGCGTCTGCAACCCCATCGTCGTAGGCTGAATGAAGACCAGTAGATCATCAGCATAAATAAGGTGGGTAACTGAAGGGACCATCCTCCGAAACAGAGGCACCAGCCGTCCATGGTGCACTGCCAGGTCCATCAACAAGTAAAGTATTCCATCACAAGCGTGAACAGGTAAGGGGACAATGGGTCACCTTGCCTAAGCCCACGGTTGCTCTGGAAGTACCCATAAGGAACGTCCTGGATGAGAACTGAGAAAGTAGGGACGTGATGCACTCCCTGATCAACGCAACCCAAACTATATACATATATATACAAACCACATATATATAAGCCTTTAAATATAGAAGTACATTCTAATTTAGAAAACAATCTAAAACCTACAATAATATTAATGACAATAATTTCTATACTTTCCATAAAGCCCATAAACTATAACATGTATATAGAAGGTTGGAATATATATAATATATATATATATATATATATATATATATATATATATAAATTAAAGTAACTTTACGCCTAGGCGCGCCTTGTTGAGCGCCTGGAGCCTACGCCTTTCTACACTAGGCGCGCGCTTTTTTAAGGTGGTGTGCCTGGCTTCTTCCTAGGCGCTGTCCCAGCACATCGTTGCGCCTTGCGCCTAGGCGCGCTTTTTAATTCAATGGTCTTCACTTTCCTTTTTTCAATTGCCCAAAACAAGATTCTGCGTTTATGAAAAACTAGAAAGTGACATTTATATTATATATATATATAGAGAGAGAGAGAGAGAGAGAGATCCGAAGCCTCGACTGGATTGATATCCACTCTGGGTCTGGTAACTTATGGTTTTAGCAGTGATGTTATTATGTCAATCATAATATTCTACTGCCTGAAGAAAATTTTTGAAGTTGATACTATAAAGATGTGCTCTCACACGCAGAAAATAAAATAAATCTGATACTTGTAGAAGAAAACATGTAGGTTAACTAGCAAGTACTTTTGCTAAAAGGAGAAGGAAAAATATAAACTTACATCCTGTTGTACTCCTTCAGCTGATTGTCAGCCAACTGAAGTTTCCCAACTCCATCCTGGCCCTGCTCATTCAGCTTATGCATAGCTTCAGTAACGTCATGCAAGTCCTCTTCTAGCTTTTGTATTTCTTTTGCATGCTTCCTCTGATCACCTCTCTTTTTTTCCAGCTCCTTCTTGCTGCTTTTAATTTTTGAATTAATGCGGGATATTTCTTCTTTGAATTTAAGCAGCTCTGGTTGCTGAAAACAAAAAGGTATCAAAAGCACATAAACCTTAATTCAGGTTACCCTGCCCTTTATGCCAAGAACTCATGTTGTGATATACATCAAATACATGGATTTATGTAAGAATAAATATATCAATAAAAGTAGAAGATATAACTTTTACATGAAGTAAATCAGTGATTATGAGGTGTACCAAGTATAATCAGATCATCAATAAATGAAAACTTTGGAACTGCTCACTTAGACAGAACCAAAATGTAAAACTCAAGACACAACCAAAATGCAACACAAAACAAGCAGTAATCACCACACAATGACGGCATAAAGAAACCTGGTGTATCATTAAAAAAACAAAATGAGTTTAGATGCTCAAGAGAACGTGTGAATGTGAGTAGAAATTTTAGAAAAAAAAAATCCATAGATCCAGAAGGGTGAGAGGGAGTGGGGATGGAACAGAAGTTTTTTTAGAACAGCACTATTATGCATAAACCCCAAAGTGTGATTCCTAGCACCATCCCTGTATCCTATCAACATCCAAATACATTTTGGGCACCAAAATCAGATATCTACAGTATGACTAAAAACAAATCATGCTGCATGACAGATATACATAGATCAATATTATGGAAACTTATTACATTTAGTTGACTAAAAGAAGTGTAATATTTCAACATGTAAATGAATTGAGTGCGAAACGTCATTAAACATTTTTGAAGCAAATAGGCCAAGGTTCGGCAGGTACTTGAAACCTGATACCACAATAGTGTCAGTTTACAATGAATAGCTGCTCCTTCCTATTTGCCAAGGGTTATTAAAGAATCCCACCATACCAGCAAACAATTTGCACTTTGTGGGTGATACAAACTGTACAATAGTCCTTCCTATTTGCCAAGGGTTATTAAAGAATCCCACCATACCAGCAAACAATTTGCACTTTGTGGGTGATACAAACTGTACAATAATCCTTCCTATTTGCCAAGGGTTATTACAGAATCCCACCATACCAGCAAAAATTTGCACTTTGTGGGTGATACAAACTGTACAATAAAGATAGAAAAGATACATTGTTGATTATGGAAAGATGTCAGACTTGTACTTATTGTGATAGTGATGAATATGATTTCTATTTTAAAAAAGTCAAAGATGTCCACAGACAGAAGGAAATATATATATATATATATATATTATATATATATATATATATATATACATGGAGATAGACACAGGTGACCCAAAGGTGATTAGGGGCGATGGCAGTGCAATCCAGAGCAGTATATATATATATATATATAATATATATATATATATATGAAACAATGGCTGCGCACGAGAGCACCGCTAGGGCTTCGCCCGCGACGACGCTCACACCCCCCCCCCTCCGGATCCGCTCGCCGGAGGGGGGAGGAGGCCAGGGAGGCCGGGGGGAAGGGCGGGTCGGACATACCCCCCTAGGCGGCGGCGGTGACCCTCCTGGAGGGGGAGGAGGGGAGGGAGAGAAGGAGGGGAGGTCGGGCCGACCCTCCCAGGCACCGGCGGAGACCCCCCAAGCCGGGAGGGGGATGGGGGCTACTCCGGGGGGTCGGGCGTACCCCTTGAGGCGAAGACGGATGGCCGGGCAGGCCAGTCGACGGCTGCGGCGGTGGTCTTGACGGCGGTTGGCCCGGCAACGGGGTCGGGTGTGGATCGGATCCTCTCGGACGTCTCCAATGCCCCGACGTTCGTAGTCGGATCTGGATCTGGGGCTCAGGGTGGCCAGATGGAGGGAGGCGGATGGACGACGGTTACGCAACGTCGTGTGGCCAAGACTGGGAGCAAGGTGGGGGGCTCTCAGAGCCTCCAAAAGGCGCGCTACTCTATAGACAGGAGACAGGAAGAGGGTTCGGGGTTGCGGTCATCGGCCCGAGGTCCTGTGGCGTCTACTGGAAGATCGTGGGCTGGCGCCCCAAGGCGTCTGCGGCGAAAAAAGGGAAGGACAAGGTAGTGGACATGGGTGGTCAGGGTCCAGGGTCAACTCCCGCAGGGGTTGTCCCCAGGCCGCATAGGATGGCCCCCCAGGTGGAGGGTAGATCCTGGGCGGATATATGCAAACCAGTGGGACAAAAAAATCCTACATCTATGGAGTTCGTGCCGCCGAAAAAGGTAAGGAGTGGCTTCCGGACCTCGTTCCCTGCGGAGGAGATTGAGAAGGTTACTGCCTTCTGGGAGAACACTCTGGTTCTGTACGTCTTGGGTAACAAGCCATTCTATGGACAGATCTGGGAATATGCGGCGCAGGTCTGGCAGCCGAAGGACAATATGGAGATATTTGGTAGAGAAAATGGTTTCTACTACGTAAAGTTTGGGCAGAGGATGTCACCAGGATCCTGCACGGTGGCCCTTGGACGTTCGATGGCAGGTTTATCATTTTGAAAGAGTGGACCCCAGATCTAAGATGTGAGAAGGAAGTCCTAAATGTCATTCTTGTTTGGATACGCTTCCCTGAGTTCTCCGTCAGGTTTGGAGTATTCCGTCGCTGATGCGACTTGCTAGCTTAGTGGGCACCCCGATCAAGGCTGATAATGCTACAGCCTTCCGATCGAGACTGATGTATGCTAGGATATTCGTCGAGATCCGGACTGGGAGGGAGTTACCGAGTTTGTTGGAGTATGAAGTACCTTCTGGAGAGGTGCTAACCCAAAAGGTGGAGTATGAATAGGTCCCTCCAACCTGTTCGCAGTGTGCTTGCTTCGGGCATCTGGACAGTGCATGTCCGTCAGGAGGTCCCCAGGTGGGATCGTATCCACCAACTAGTGTGGTGCCTGGCACATCACGGGCATTGGGTTCCGGGGTCGACAGAGGGAGGATGTCATGCAGGAGGAGGACCCACCGCTGGAGGAGGATGGAGGACTGAGCCTCACTGTTTCACCCCAACCATAGGCATGGTGGCTTCGGAGAGTAAGGAGTGGGGGATGGCAGGTCTTCTGCGGAGATAGTCTATAGTAGGAAGCGACGAGCTGGACCTTTGAGGGATGGTCCCTCCGGTGTGGGAGGGCATTCTACTACCAGTGAGGAGGCGCTCTGTATGGACAACCCGGCCTGGACGTTGGTGCTCTCCCAGGAAGCAACCCAGCAGGCCCACCCACTGGGATGGAGGAGGATTTGTTAGCGACGGATGTGGTACAACCCTAGGTGTCGGTCCGGGTGATAATCAGGGGAACCTATCTCTCAATAATTAATTGCTATCATCGCCTGGAATGTGAGGGGTACGTGTTCGTTAGGGAGATGGAGAGAGATCTGTGGGGTTCTCCACAGAGAGAAGTGCGACATATATGTTCTGTTAGAGACTAAGATTAAAGGAGAGAAGACTCATGCTCGGCGGACCCCATCTCATTGGGCCCAACTCCACAACTTGGCTATATGTGACATGGCCAGGATCTGGGTCAGATGGAACTCGAAGACCTGGAAAGGGAACTTGATCTTGATGACGGAGCAGCTGATCGTCATCTCTTTCACGAACAAGGGGTACTTTCGGTTCTTGCTGGGTGCGGTGTATGACCACAACGACAGGCGGCGACGGGAGTCCCTGTGGAACGACATATCCAAAGTTGCCACCGCTGCGGACTCCTCGTCTCTGTTGATGCTTCTGATAGGGGACTTCAATGCCCTTTTGCACAGAGGGGAGAAGGTGGACGGCCGTCCGGTTCCAGATCCGATTCTGTATGATTTCCAGAGATGCCTCCTCCAGGCGGGGTTCCAGGGGTTGTCGCGCTCGGAATTCTTATGCACTTGGCATAACAAAGCAGTCCGTAACAGGGTTGCCTGCCAGTTGGATAGAGCCTTAGACAACGGGGAATGGTTCCACCGTTTCCCCAACACTTCGGCTGAGGTCTGGCCGCTGGGACGAGCGACCATTCCCCTATCAGGATTGGCTTCACTATTTGGCCTACTGTAAGGTCTTGCCCCTTCAGGTACAACAACAGATGGTATCTTTCAGAGGGATACTTGGATGTTGTTACGGAGAGGCTCACTAGCAGACAGGTGGGGACGGCTCAGTATCGCATGGTACATCGGCTCAAGGCTACAAAGAAGGCGTTACGGTGTTGGGTGAAGGGTTTGCCCAAGACTACCCTGGAAGAAAGAGGCGGAGCTCCGTACCATCCAGCAGGACATGCAGTCTGACATGCTGAACGGAGACCTGGCGACGAGAGAGAAGGAGCTGATCGGGAAAGTCAACATCTTGCGTCTGCAGAAGGAGATTAGCGCGGCCCAGCGCTAAATGCTCCTGGCTTAAGGATGGTGACCGCTGTTCAAAGTTCTTCTATGATGTTATCCGGACCCGACAGCACCGGAACCATATTTCCCAGCTTCTTGACATGGAGGGTCATCTCGTGGGGGAGCTGTTAAAGATCCAAGACGAGGTCGTCAGGTACTACTCTGAGTTATATTTCTAGTCTAACTACTTGTCTACGTTCCAAGATGTAGTTCCGAAGATACTGGTAACTCCTTATGGGAATAGCCTTCTTCTTGCTCCTGTTACTATGGAGGAGGTGGAATCCATCATCAAGACGGCGGATCCCAACAAGGCACCTGGACCGAATGATTTTAGCAGTGGGTTCTACAAACGTCGCTGGGGTACTCTGAAGTTCCCGGTCTTTGAGGTGGTACAGGAGTTCTTCACCAAAGGAAAGATGCTGAAGGAGCTGAACCACACTTTCCTGACACTTGTGCCAAAGAAGGAGGGAGAGACATCGCTGGTGGATTTCAGGCCTATTGCGTGTTGTAATTATCTTTATAAGATAATTACCTTTGTGCCGGCAGATGGAGGGAATCATGCAGGACTTAGTCTCTCCGAACCAGGCAGCATTCATCAAGGGGAGGTCGATCGCGGAGCACAGCCTACTGGCGCATGAGATGGTGAGGGATTCAGTAAACCTGGAGGGGAGAAGGCATGTGTAAAGTTGGATTTGAGGAAGGTCTATGACATGGTCAATAGGAATTTCCTTTGTCATCTGATGTCTGCCATGGGTTTCGACGATGGCTGGGTTGCGAGGATCCAGGAATGCATCACGACTCCCACTTTCTCTGTCCTCATTCAGGGCACCCCATTTGGGTACTTCCAGAGCAACTGTGGACTTAGGCAAGACGATCCTCTTTCCCCTTACCTATTCACGCTTGTCATGGAATACTTCACATGCCTGATGGACATGGCAGTACATCGCGGGAGACTGGTTCCATTGTTCCGGAGGATTGACCCCCAGTTACCCACCTTATCTATGCAGACGATATCTTGGTGTTCATCCAGCCATCTACGGAGGGTATGCACACGATTGCAGAGATTATGGGAGAGCTAGAATCCCTTTCAGACCTCCAAATGAACAGAGAGAAGAGCATGATGTATTTCAGCTCCCTCTGTTCCCAGAAGGAGGAGCGGGCCGACGCTGGGAGTTGAGAGGAGTGATCTACCGGTGAAGTATCTAGGGGTTCCTCTCACAGTTAACTATGTGCGGGATCAGACTGTCATAGTCCGGTGGAGTTCGTCCAGAGGAGGGTTGAAGGATGGCAAGCCGCTGGTCTTTCCTTTGGAGGACGCATCGAGCTGGTTAGATCGGTGATATCAGCTGTAGCTCATTTCTGGCTACAATCCATCCTTCTTCCTATTGCCACTATCATGAAAGTATAGCGGATTTGTGCAGACTTCATATGGAGGGGTAGTATGCATGCGGTATCCTGGGAGCAGCTTTGTCGGCCTAGAAAGGAGGGAGGAGTGGGGCTACGGCCATTGTTGGAGATCAGGGAGGCCTCGGCGCTGAAGCTGGCATGAAAATTCATCAATAGGGGATCCCTCTGGGCTGACTGGATGCATAGCAGATATGTGAAAAATGGCAACTTCTGGGACTGTGCTACGGACAACAATCATTCTGTCTCTTTCAAGATTATTTTGAGACACAGGGTGGTACTCAAATCTGCAATCCGAATGGTCATAAAGGATGGGGCTGGCACGAACCTCTGGCGGGATCCTTGGATAGATCGGCAATCTCTATTAGAGATCAGGGGGGTCCCGTCGCATCAGGAGGACAGTAGGGGGCTGACTTGCCAACGTATTATTCGTGATGGAGAGTGGAGGCATGAGTCCTACCGCTATACCGAGGAGCTGGGTGAGAGTATCAGTTATGTCGTCATTGATCCCGAATTGTCAGCTAATCGGTAGATTTGGGAGCCGCCAGGAGATTCTACGGGGACTGGACAGTTCCAGTTTCGGAGCTGCTACAACCTCATTCGGCGCACTTATCCTCAGAGTACGGACTATGAGTTCGTATGGTGCAAGGGACTCGCTATGAAGATGCAACTTTGTGTTTACAGGCATCTTCTGGGCCGCCTACTGACGAGGGACCAACTTAGTGCTTTTGGGATTCCGGTTCCAGATCCTAAGTGTGTGCTATGCAGTGTGGAGAATGAATCTATAGGACACTTTTTTTTTGAGTGTACCCTGTCATGGCAGATCTGGTCTGAACAAAGTAGGGTGCTGGGTGGATGACTCCGGAAAGCGGATTGGGGACATCATCACTGTGCTCCGAGATAGCAGAGGAAGAGGACAGGACTGGTTCCGAACCGCCAGAGTTCGACTGGCTGCCACTATTTGGCATGTATGGAGGGAACGAAACCGTCGTATCTTCGAGAGGCTAATCACCCCTCCTGTAGTCATAATTCAAATGGGTGTACCCGAAGCCGGGAGTCAAAAGGGGAGGCGGATCAGCGTGAGGAGGTGTCACGGGAGCCAGTGCTGGACTCGGTTGATGGAGTGGAGGAAGAAGAGCAGGTAGAGGATATCGTGATGGGGGTGGAGGATGGGTTGGCGGTACAGGAGAGGATGCAGGGTGTGATGGTTCCTTTCGATGGACAGAGGAAGATGGTGACACGGAGCTTGAGTGCTCTAGGGAGTCAGAATGTGCCAGCCTCCCAGGAGATCCAGGTCTACAGTAGGAAGCGGCAAGCGACAGCGACGCTGGAGGACATTCCACAGTTGAGGGGTTCGAACACCGATACGGGGAATAACCCGGTGTGGGCCCTGATGGTCAGCTCCAGGAGCACATTGCTCCCTCTTCGATGGGGGGGTCGGCCTCTGTCCCCCCTGATGGGGAGTTCATGGATGACGTGGAGCAGCTGGAGCGCTGGAGGTGGAGGTGACCGGGACAGATGGGTCACTCATCTGGGGGGTCGCTCCCCGGCCGGAGGAGATATTAGTGAGAAGGGCGGGGCACCTCCCTCGGGTGTTCTGCCTGATGTTGGGTTAGGGGGTACTAACATTAAGTCTTAATGTCGGTCCTGGCCTGGAACATTAGAGGCGGGTGCTCTATCGGGCGTTGGAGGGAGTTCACTAGTGTGCTGAGGAGGGAGAAGTGTGACATTGCGGTGTTGTTGGAGTCCAAGATTCGGGGGGAGGTTGTGCTGAATCGCAGGACGTCTGCCAGTTGGGACCATTCCCATAACCTCGATCTATGTGATATGGCTCGGATCTGGGTTAGGTGGAATAGGACAGTTGGGAGGGGTCCACTATTTTGAAGACCCAGCAGCTCATTGGCGTGTCTTTTGTTAATAAGGGGGTTTCTCGTTCATCCTGGCGCTGTGTACGGGCACAACGACAGGAGGAGACGGGAGACCCTCTGGGAGGATATTAGTAGTCTGAACAGGATGGCGGATCTTCTTCACCTTCCTTTACTCCTTATGGGAGACTTCAATGCCTTGTTGCACAGGCATGAGAAGGTGGGAGGCAGACCGGTTCCGGATCCGATTCTTTATGATTTCCAGCGGTGTCTTCTTCAGACGGGGTTGAGGGGTCTGGAGAGAGCAGGGCATACTTGGACCTGGCACAACAAGGCGGTCCAGAGCCAGAACAGGATTGCGTGCCAGCTGGACAGGGCTCTGGGAAATAGCGAGTGGTTCCGTCTCTTTCCGAATAGTGTGGCGGAAGGTCTGGATGCTGGGACGAGCGATCACTCGCCTATTCGAGTTGGTCTAGTTGAGAGGCCCACGTGGAAGGCTAGGCCTTTCCGGTACAACAATGGGTGGTTTCTTTCTGCGGGTTATGATGAGGTGGTTACTAGAGGGCTGCAAAATACTCGGGCGGGCACTGCTCAGTTCAGGATGGTTCATAAGTTGAAGCAGGTGAAGAGAGGTTTCGTGCCTGGGTGAAGCAGATGCCGCGGTCTTCCCTTGCGGACAAGGAGGCTGAACTTCGGGAGGTCCAGGGGAGGCTGGCGTCGGATATTCTGAGCGGGGAGCTGGCGGCTAGGGAGAAAGTCCTTGTGGCAGAGGTCAACACTCTTAGGCTTCAGGAGGAGATCGTTGCGGCTCAGAGGGCGAAATGTTCCTGGCTCAAGGATGGAGATCGCTGCACGAAGTTCTTTTATGATGTTATCCGGTCCCGCCAACACCGGAATGGCATTCCTAGGCTGTTGGACGGAGAGGGCAGACTTATTGGAGACCCCGCTGAGATTCAGAGAGAGGCTGTCAGATTCTACACCGACTTATATCAGCAGGCAGACTACCCCTGTGTATTCTTCCTCGTCCCTAAGAAGTTGGTGACGCATCAGGGCAATAGTCGACTTCTGGAGCCGGTCCGTATGGAGGAGGTGGAGGAGATTGTGATGCGAGCTGACCCCAATAAGGCACCGGGGCCTGACGGATTCTCTAGTGGCTTCTTTCGGCGTCACTGGGAGGTTCTGAAGGGTCCGGTCCTGGAGGTAGTGCAGGAGTTCTTCACTGAGGGGAAGCTTCTGAAGGAGTTGAATCATACCTTCCTGACGCTGGTGCCGAAGAAGGAGGGGGCGACATCTCTGGCCGACTTTCGGCCCATTGCTTGCTGTAATTATCTGTACAAGATAATTACACATCTTATGTGTCGGAGGATGGAGGAAATTATGCAGGGTCTGGTTTCCCCGAACCAGGCGGCCTTTATTAAAGGCCGCTCGATTGCGGAGCATAGTTTGCTTGCCCATGAGATGGTTAGGGAGTTCTGCAAACCAGGAGGGATGAAGGCCTGCGTGAAGCTGGATCTTAGGAAAGCCTACAACACGGTCAACAGGGAGTTCCTATGCCAGCTCATGCTGTCCATGGGCTTTGATATGAGGTGGGTTGCTATGGTGAAGGAGTGTATCTGCACGCCGACGTTCTAAGTCCTTATTCATGGTACACCCTATGGGTTCTTCGGCAGCACCAGGGGGCTCAGACAAGGGGACCCTCTGTCTCCGTACCTGTTCACTCTGGTGATGGAGTATTTCACTTGTTTGTTGGATGTGGCGGTGCTTGAAAAGAAGATTTCCCCGCTATTCAAGCTTGTGCAACCGGTGGTTTCACACTTGATCTATGCTGATGATCTCCTGGTTCTTCTTCGTCCGTCGATGCAGGGAATGAGGGCGCTTTCTGAGGTCATGGAGGAGTTCGGACGGCTCTCTGGACTGCAGCTGAATAGAGAGAAGAGTCGGGTCTACTTCAGCTCCAGGTGCTCCCTGAAGGAGGAAAGGGCGTTTGCGCTGGGTGTGGAGATAGGGGAGCTTCCTGTGAAATATCTGGGGGTCCCGCTGTCGGTAAACTATGCTAGGGAGCATGATTGCCACAGTTTGGTGGAGTTCACACAAAAGAGAGTTGAGGGCTGGCAAGCAGCTGGACTCTCTTTTGGCGGGCGGATTGAGCTGATTAGGTCGGTCATCTCGGGGATTACTATGTTCTGGTCCCAGTCTATTCAGATTCCGACGGCCACTATCAGGAAGGTGGAGATGCTATGTGCGGATTTCCTCTGGAGGGGGGGGATGCATGCTATCTCTTGGGACCAGCTATGCCGGCCGATGGAGGAGGGAGGAGTAGGTCTCCGATCTTTACGGGCTATCAGGGAGGCTGCAGGTATTAAGATGGCGTGGAGGTTCGTCCAGGGTGGCTCCTTATGGGCGGAGTGGATGGCTAGCAGGTACCTTAAGGGGAGGAGCTTCTGGACGTGCAGGCATGACAACAACTTCTCGGTCACATTTAAGACTATTCTTAAGTGTAGACCTAAGCTTCAGTCTGTTATCTGCCGGTCCATGAGGGATGGGGCTTCGACGGACTTGTGGCAGGACCCCTGGGTCGCGGGTCGGTCTTTACTGGATATCCTGGGTTCACAGTTTTCTAGAGAGGCTACGAGGGGCCTCAGGTGCAGCCGGATCATCAGAGATGGAGTTTGGGTGCCAGAGGCTTACCCATTCACGGCTCAGCTGGGTGAGGCGATCCGCCGCATTGTTATCGACACCAGCCAGCCTCGGGATATGTGGATATGGACAGGGACTTCTTATCCAGGTGGAGCGAGTACGTTCAGTTTCAGGAGCTGCTTCGAGCTGGTTCGGGTTCGGCACGCCTTGATGGAGGATCGGGACTTCATTTGGGCTAAAGGTGTAGCCCGGAAGATGCAGTTATGTGCGTACAGACTGCTGGGGGAGACTCCTGACCCGTGACAGACTCATCAGGTGTGGGGTTCATATCCCGGACACGATGTGTGTGTGTGTGCGGGAGAGGCTGAGTCTATGGGCCATTTATTCTTCGAGTGCTCATTCTCTTGGTATATTTGGGCTGTGCAGTGTGGGCAGTTGGGGAGGGGAGCTGGCATGGCTCGGGACATTCGGAGCATCATCAGCTGGATCCGAGGTCACAGAGGTGGAGAGACGGGGTGGACGAGGCGAGCCTGGGTGCGACTTGCTGCTTCCGTTTGGCACATCTGGCGTGAACGGAACAGGCGTATCTTTGAGAGCCTGGTTACACCCGCTAGAGGAATTCTGCATAACGTGGAATTCGATGTATCAGTTATGTCCCCCTGAGTTCTCTGGGGGACATGTGCAGCAGTGAGATGTTGTATTGTATTACCTTAACCGCCTAGTGCGAGGAATAAATTTACCCTTATTCCAAAAAAAAATATATATATATATGGAGATAGACACAGGTGACCCAAAGGTGATTAGGGACGATGGCAGTGTAATCCAGAGCAGTGGCGGAGGCGCATCCGTTAGGGATCTCTCCAACCATGGGAAGGACGGAGGAACCAGCCTTGGTGTTAGTGAGGGACCGGAGGACAACTGGACCCTAGTCTACAAGCATCGGGGAAGTGATCGAATTGGACGGGCGAGAGGAGAGGCATCAGAACTGCTTCCCCTGAGTCAGCAACTTCCGCAGAACATCCTAGGTCTAGGTCGCCTGCACTGCATTAGGGGCTGCTCCTCGCATTGGAAAGAGAGCCAACCAACATCTATTGAATGACAAGGGGTTGTGAGCACTGTGTTAGGGGCAGCTCCTCATGATGAAAAGGGAGCCAACCAACATCTGTTGGACAATGGGAGGTCCTTGGTTGTGTATGCGCTCAAGCCACCCCTACCGGATAAGCAAGTGCACCAAAGACCCCTAAAAATGGGTTGGGCTTCCATGTGCATCCCAGTCAAAGTCAGTGACGATGTTAGGCTGTGCTACGAAGAACTGACAATCCTGAAGGACGTCCGACCGACGACGCCAACGTGGCTACCTCGATCGCATAGTAGACTCTTCGTCACAAAGTGGAGTCGGGCATCGGTCCTATATGTTGTAGGTCTTCATCCATCTTACTCCCTTATGTTAGCGTTTGTTAGGTAATCTGGAGTCTGATCGGGCTTGTCAAGATATTCACTCAACGGATTCGTCTTCATCCTATTCTCTTAGGAGGACGACTTGAAAAATGTCATTGCGGGAGAGGTCCCAGTATGTTTGATGGTCGTCTTCTTAGTTTCCAAGCGTTGGAATCTGCAGATTTCATTGGAGCAAGATATGCTTGCAGCATTGCCCATTTGAGCACAGCTCCCTAAACTTCCATTGTAGTTGTGGGATGAGTTAGCTCTCCGCTAGCTAGAGCCATTGGTATCCCTATCAAGATGGACGTGCAGACAGCACGCCAAAAACGCTTTGTCTTTGCTCGGGTCCACACTGAAGTCTCGCAACGCGGTCCCTACCGCAGAAGATTCCAGTATGGCTGCTTGAGGGACAACGTTTGACTCTTCCAGTAGTGTATGAGTGGTCCCCTCCATCTTGCTCCGTATTTTGTTGTATTGGACATGAGATCCATTGTCCATAAATTAGAAGCCAGAAACTCCTAGAAGGTCAACGAATTTCAGTAAGAACCTCGATTCGGCAGTTCTTAATTGGGAGCTTGTTGAGACCTCGCTTCCCCGATGACGGAAGCTCGTTTCTCCAACGACTGGACCATATTTCTCCGACGACATGGGCCATTTCCATAATATGACCATAATTTTAAAAGAGGACATAAATTTTGGGAAGAAAGTTAGAAGGTAATACACGTTATCAAAGTACCAAGAAACTAAAGATTATTTACCTTGACATCATAAAAAATCAACATGTGAATAATCTCTCTGTAACTTCGAACTGAACTTTATAAATTCTAATAAATATTAAGATATTTATAAGTTTTGATAACAAAAACTAATATAGACAAAAAATTATTAGCGCACGCTACCATCACGCTCCCAGCTTTAGACTATTCTAAGTAGTCGCGTTCCACCGATCCCGCTTCCGTCCCCGCTTCCGCTTCTGGCTTCTAAGGTCCAAACCCCTCAGGTGAATCCATGCACAAGGAGTTCATGGAGGTTATACAAGATCGTACAAAGATGATTGTAGTCCTCAAAATGTTGAGGGCTCATCATTAAAGTTTGTATGCAGTTACAGATGCTTGCCTCATTCACTCAAATGAATTGCTGATGGCTTCAAAATTCGGGTTGTTCACTTAGGCCGTCTCTCCTAGCCGAGTATCTAGCCTGGAATGGAGTGGAACCGGAGATGGTTCGGTGCCTACTCGGGTTGTTCACTTAGGCCGTCTCTCCTAGCCGAGTATCTAGCCTGGAATGGAGTGGAACCGGAGATGGTTCGATGCCTCCCGCAGTTCGCCCAGATAACTTACATAACTCAGGTAACAATTATTGGGGCGAACTCTATCCAGTTATGGGAGAACTAGTCCCCCTATGCATGGTCCTGTTGTAATCCAGCCAGATCCCAATAGGTTGGATTCGTTAGCAATATCATGGAAAGACTAGCCCAATTCAAAAGCTCTCTTCAAAGGTCGGAATAGTACCTATTTCCAAAAGCTGTGTTGTTAGAGGCGGCGTCTAGGCAACCTAAGCAAATACAAGTAAAATGTATGTTGACTCGTCTTGGTTAATTTGTCCTGGTTGTAGCAATGGTCGCCTAGCGACCATCACCTCGGGTCGCCTCGGGTCAAATATATATGCGCCGCATGGAAGTACCCTAGTTCTTGGGCGATGCAACTCCTAGGTAAGTTGGGAGGTGTCATGTCGTGTCGTCTCGTCTAGCGCCCAAAACAACCTAGTCCAAAAGCCGATATCCCTCGGAGAGTTCCACCAATATAGCTAAGGGGGTCAAAGAGGACTCGTCCTATCAGACGAACTCGGATGAGGAGGACAATGATGTGACCTGCCAACTTACCAAGACGAATGCTCGTTGGCTGAGGCTATTGCAACGAAGAGGACAACAATATGACATGCCAACTTACAAAGGGAGAGGAGTCGTCCGATCAAGCGAACTAGGATAAGGAGGACAATGATGCGACATGCCAACTTACCAAGGCAAATGCTCCTTGGCTGAGGTTATTGCAAGAGGATGGTTGTTCACCTTCCAAGAAAAGAGCTAGCCGGAAGGGACAAGGAGTAGCCGAGATTGCCAGGGTCGGTGCCCGGGTTACCAAAGGGAAAATTAAACATCAGTTTCCTTGAGGAGATGAGAGTGGGTTGCATGTGTGATGTAAGAGTGGTGGGTAGTTGAGTCCAATCACTCATATGTACTTTGTTTCAATATATACAATTTCACTTGCTTCATATATATATATAATTAATTATATATATAATATATATATATATAGAAAGAGGGGAAGTGACATACAAAAGATTGTCCTTAGCAATCATGGCGGCAAGATTTGCTCAGACCATTGGCAAAGTAATCAATAAAAGAGTCTACCAGGCAGGACTAGATCCTTCCACTGCTCAGTTTCTTGAATTGCCAAAGCAACAGCCCAGGATACCACTTCAGTACCACTACCATGCAGGTACAGTTTTACTCAGGATGGGAAGTAGCAGGAACGGGAAAAGTTGAAAACTTACAGTGAAACCTTTATTGACAACCAAATTAGGATCACCAAGCAACTCACAAGAATCAATAGAATACATCCCTATTGAGCTTTTCCCCCATTGAATTGTCAGAGAGAGATTCTCTATACTAAAAATATATTAGTTGTATCCGATGCTTAGAAATAATAGTGCCAACTATATTTCCAAGTAGTGGCAAGTAGCCTAATGAAGGCCAAGTGAGAATTTATAGGCGAAAGGGTGTTGAGTGGAAGAATGATGACACAGATAGTGGCAAGTAGCCTAAAGAAGGCCAAGTCAGAATTTAAAGGCAAAAGGGTGTTGAGTGGAAGAATGATGATACAAGTTAGGCATGTTGCACAGGTCGGATAAATGACTTACTATTTGTCTATTGGTGCTTGGCTTTGTTCCACTAAGAGTTGAGCACTGAATTTCTTAGGGACGTGGAAACAACCAGATAATTGATACATTTTCTACAAGAACCACCGCCAAATTTCGTGGCATGCATCAAGGCTCATATGAAGGACACTAGAAACTCGTTTGAGATCTTCCAACTTGAGTTCAAAAGTGTTTTCATTGTTGGCATGAGCGAGTGGGCCTTTAGGGGGGCATCGTCGCACATAACTTGGCGTGCAATATTGATTGCAAAGGTGACATGTCTCTTTGTACCAACGTGAGGCTTGGAACTGTAAGAATACTTTGAAGCATATTTTATACATAAGCAAACATTGGAATAAGGAATTTCTTGAATAATATTTTCATCGACATGAAGTCATCAGTGCTAGCCATAGCATGTCACAAATCTATGAATATTGGTTGTAGTTTGATAGTCATAGGAAATGAAGTGGAGGAAAATTTACGCCACTCGAGTCGGAAATCTTCAAGCGTTACTTAAAATATACTGAGAGTATCACGAGATCAAGAGCTATATAATTTTGCTACCTGTTGGGAAAGCTATGTCACTTGGTTGAGAAGCATGACATGCTTCACTTGGTCGGGCGGGCACCTTCCGCCTAGTGCCTAGCCCGCCTAGGCGGGTGCCTAGGCGGCCGCCTAGATCTAGGCAGTTTAAAAAAATAAAAAGAATTCAAAAAAAAATACTAAAAATTGCAGGAAAAAATCCATAAAACCCCAAAACATGCATAGTCGGACGTCATGGGGACTAAGCGGGCACCTAAGCAGACATCGGGCGGGCACCCGGCGCCTAGGGCCGCCTAGGTGGACGCCTTTAGAACAGAGATCCATTTAAAGCACTTTGCTTAGACTGCTTTCAAATAGTGTGAATTCTCCTATTTGTGGTTGCATGAACATCAAGATAGAATCAGAGGGAGCACTCAGCACCCGGCGCCTAGGGCCGCCTAGGCGGACGCCTTTTAGAACAGAGATCCATTTAAAGCACTTTGCTTAGACTGCTTTCAAATAGTGTTAATTCTCCTATTTGTGGTTGCATGAACATCAAGATAGAATCAGAGGGAGCACTCAGCTCCCACGTTTATCATTGTTTAATATTACAATAGCAAAACACCATAAAGTTCAACGTGTATTTCTTTTTCGTCTCCTTCTTCCATTCAGAATCAGAATGAAGGAAAGCATCAACTATACATTCGGGTTTTTTTCCTGAAAGTTAGTACATTCAATTATCTGATAGAGTGACAAGACATTAGCATTCTCTGTGTATGTATGCAATACATAGGAGATAAGTAGTACTATAAGTCCGTAACAATATAACTTAGAAAAGAATATCCGAATATCACTTGATTATAGAAAGGCAGGCAACAAACTACTGCTTATTCAAACTTTGAACATGTAAACGTATCATAAGGAGAAACACAAGTTTTTAATGAAGATCCCTATAATAAACACTTCAGGTTCTGAGTCAAAGATGTTCTACCTTCTTATCGAGTTCAGTTTTTCCTTGCAATCTTCCTTTCACATTGTGTCATTGCTTTCAAGTGCCCGGACTGCTCTTTCTTTTTTGAAGCTTCTTCAGAGGCGCACTTCTGCTGATCTCTAAGAACTCCTCTAAACTTGTTTTTTCAGTCTCGAGTTCATCCTCAAGCTTTTTTGTATCCTTCTCATATAAAAAGTTGCCATAAAAAAATGCTCTTTCTTAACTGATTTCTGCAACAAAAAACCATATAAATTTGTTGGCCACATGAAATGCATACGAATGAAATTATTCAGTAGCAAGAACAGTTCATATAAGTGCAGGTACTGCAACATGTTACCACTAACAAAAGTCAAAGGTACAAAGTCCATTGCAGTAGATTTAAGTACAGATTATGTGACATGTAGATCTACAAGGCAGGGGCATTAGTGGATTAATATTCATATTTATGCAAATGGTTAGAGTCAATTCACAGCAATATCAAACATTATATTTTAAACCCTTGTAAGCATGAACACTTTAAGTGGGAGTCAGTAATCTATACGCAAATAATGGACTTTAAACCATAAATGTAGCTCATTTAAACTACAAAAGTATACTTTATATAGTTCGATTGAAGCTTTAGAATAATGACAAGAGAACACCATTCCTGGTTGATTTTCACATGAAGGAGCGAACTTGCATATTTATCAATTCCTTAACCTATTCAGATAATAGATGAAAAAAAGGGAAGGGACATAATCAGATGTTGGCTTTGTCAAGACACAGATACAATGCACACAGCCAAAACCATGTTGGCATTTCATGCCCTGTTCTCGTGACTAGTGTAATAATACCATTCTACGTGTCAATAACCTCATCTAGGCCAGTCATTAATTCAAAACTCCTATAGGCCATTGATAATTATAAATTATTGAGTGTGACTTGGAAACGTGGATTAAAATGGACAGCAATATTCTAAATAGAATTAAAGTGCCAACGCTGACTACAAGTTGATCAATCAGATGTTAATCCAATTAACCAGGTGCCCAAGTGAGCAAGCTTTCCAAGTGACCGACAAACTGCCATAAAACAGCCAGGTAATCCTACTTATTGGTAAGGCTGAACACAATATGGAATTGCTTAATATAACATCAAGGATGATTGCATCCAAATGCTTGGTAGAAATGGATGCCTGAATGTGACTGATTATAATATTGATAATAAAAGGTGCAATGGAATGCAATTTGATTTAGCCCTTCGGCTTATTTGACCATAGAGATAAGTGCAGTTCCCTAAAGAAAAAACTATCAACTTGCCCATTCTCTACACTCTTTGATCAAAGAAACTTGAAGGTTGCATGAGCTTAAAGTACATGACCAAGGGATTGCTAGGTCAAGCTCCACAAAAGTGGACTTCCCTTCTTTCTCAGTGAGGACATCTCATGCTCATAGCTGCTGTCACTAGGAATTTGTCACCATTTCATAAAGGGTTTCGCATCACATTGCAATCAGCTATAGAAATTTGGTCAGCTTCTTTTGTAAAGCTTCTCACAATTAAGACATGCTACAGGATGAACCCTAGTGAAAAAAAGGATGGAATGAAAGTGTGAGAATATAGTTTAGATTGCTGCATATGACAAACACTATGTCCCCCTAAGCAAGGTTATGGGTATTGACAATTTCTAAGTGTTATTCAGACACGGTATGCAGTACCAGGTTTACGCTACCCTAAAGCATCTGAAACAATAATACTAGAGGGATAAGGGATGATTCACTATTCTGGTATTAGTATTATTTGGTCCCATTTCCACTTCTATAAACAGTCCATTCAAGGTATAAAGGAAATAGTGTGAAAGGAAACCTATCAGAAGACTCTGTTCCTGTTCTACCTTTTCATTTAGGTACATCAAAGGTAGAGCAATAAAAAGGTGGACATTTTCTTGCACTGCTAATGCTCTTTCCAATATTTGAGCCTTAATGATACGTGTGTACAAGTAAAAAAACTAACTACTACGAACATGAATACTAAAAATATTACCTACTGACACACTTAATCATACCCCTCCCCCACCTCTTGCAGTTAAGCAAGCAAATAAAAGAGTTATTCAAACTCTCCTAATACCAAGTTAAGTAACAACTAAGCACATGGCATTCCTTTCCCCTTAAGATAAACCTTGACCTCAAGCTTTAATATGGGACGCTATTGTAGTCTTAATGTATGGCGGTGACCAACCAAGTTCCATGCCCTTGCCATCGGCAAATCTCTTTCAATTTGCACAAATACTTTATCTCCATGACCAAGCAAGAAATGGAACCCTCCACTGCATTCTTTAGCCAGGAACTTTAAGGAATATCTCCACATCTTTAGAAGGTATGTAGCATCAGCAAGGGACGGGGCTACATTATGGGCTAAGGGGGCCATCCATCCCCACACCCCAACTTTTGAAAAGTTTGAAAACTTCTAGTGTAAATAATCAAATTTCTGAAATATATAGTGTATATACTCTTCCCTAAACTTTTTATACGAAAATACGTGCTTGTGTTCTTTGCCCCCCTCACCATTCAATCATGGTTCAGCCCCTGGCAGCAGAAGGGAACACGTAAAAACTTGAACATGCATTGCTTCGTGAAATGAATGCAACCAAACAAGGATTCCTATATTTTAGTCTATAATATGTGGTCTTCTCTTGTTCTTCTTCACTCGTCTTTTGGGACAAGTAAAGCTCCGATGACAAGGCTCCTCCAAGTTTGAACCGTTGAGAGAATCTTGAATGTCAAGAGTTTCTTGCTTTATCTTGATGATTTGCCTTTAACGGCACCATCAAAAGCTTGACCATGGCTCATGGATACACTAGCTCGATTAGCACGACTAAAGTGTTGGAATCATCTCCATACAGGAACTTAAAGCTATGAACATGTCTTTTTCATTACTGAGGGGAGTCAGTGCGCTGTGAGACAATGTTCGAGATATCTGATTTCGGGTGCAAACCGTTTTGGGTTTTGATATATTGGATATATTGAAATATCATATATCATAACATTGATTTCGACAATTCAATGATGCACTTTAGCAGTGTACTATAACTTTAGACAGGTACTGAAGAGACTAGCCTTAGTGCAAGGTTGTAAAAGTTGCTAGGCAATAGTCGGGCAGGCACTAGGCGCCTAGCTCCACCTAGGTGTCACCCAATTCTAGGCGGTCTACAAAAAAAATGCTGAAATTTGTCCATAAACCCAAATAACCTGCATAATCGGACGGTTGTCGGGCGTCGGGCGGGCACCGACGCCTAGTGCCGACTAATCCCAATTTTTAGAACAGTGCCTTAGACTAATGGGTGGTTAGCCCAAAACGCATAACTTGGTCAAATCAGCTGTGTAGGAATTCAGAAGGGAGAAACTTTAAATCAGCACAATATGGATGTTTGCTAGGGTGGGTGTGTAATGTGTGTTGCCAAAGCAATCTGCCTAGCATGCAGGTGAGCGCAGACTGGTCGTTCAACCCATTTTACTCTTTTGGTGAATATAAAGGAGTATTAACTTATTAAAATTTGTGGCAGCAATATGATATATTATTAATACACTAGTTTTCTGGAACTAGTTACTGAAGCAAACATTTTCAATTACTTATTTGTATATTAGACAAGGTTGTGAAAAGCGCTAGGCGCTAGTCGGGTGGGCACCTTCCGCCTAGCGCGTAGCACGCCTAGGCGGGTGCCTAGGCGGCCGCCTAGATCTAGGCGGTTCAAAAAGATTAAAAAAAGAACCCAAAAAATCTAGTAAAAATTGCAAAAAAATCCATAAAACCCCCAAGACATGCATAGTCGAGCGTCAGGGGGACTAGACGGGCACATAAGCGGGTTGTTGAATATTTTGTAATGATTTTATTGATAATCTCATGGCTATATATAGCTTACAATCCTCCTCATTACATTAAACCCTCTGTGGAATATCATGTGGCATATTCTGACATACCAAATATACCAACATGATATTCCAATATACTTATTTTAATATACCAACCCCCTCAAGATGGGCGAAAGATATTCACTAAGCCCATCTTGTCACATCCTCTAATCATGCTCACAGAGCTAAGTCCCTTGGTCAGTCCGTCTGCTACTTGATCCTTGGTTGGAGCGTGGCCTAGCTCAGTAGTCCTCTATCCAACTTCTCCTTGATGAATAACCTATCGATCTCGATGTGTTTGGTCCTGTCATGCTGTACTGGATTGTTGGCGATACTAATAACTGACTGGTTGTCACACCACAGCTTCATCTTGGCTCCTTGATCCAGTTTCAGCTCCACCAGCATATTCTTCAACCATAACAGCTCTACAACTCCCAAGGCCATAGCTCTGTACTCCGCTTCAGCTGTCGATCTGGCTACCACTGAATGTTTCTTACTCCTCCAAAAGACCAAGTTGCCTCCTACAAATATGTAGTATCCCGAGGTAGATCTCCTGTCATCAGCACAGCTAGTCCAGTCAGAATCGCAGTAGCCCTCGATGATCACGTAATTATTCTTCCTGAATATCAGTCTCTTCCCGGGGGCACCCTTCAAGTATCTCAGAATCTGGTACACTGCGTCCATATGACCCTTCCGTAGGTCATGCATGTAGCGGCTCACCACACTTACTGCAAAGCAGATATCTGGATGGGTGTGGCTCAACTTGCCTACCAATCTCTGGTATCTATTCCGGTCAACTGGTTCCCCAGCCTCAGCAGCCAGCTTGAACCTCGGATCTATCGGCATTGTTGCAGATTTGCATCCCAACATCTCTGTCTCTGCAAGAAGGTCCAGTGCATACTGTGAGCCTACTTCCCAGATTATTTCTTTTATTATATTTCAAATGTTTTAACTTATATTTTTTTCAAATAGAGGTTAATTAAAACTTTAGTTTTCTTTTAGAGTTTCTGTTTGGGCTTCTCAGCCCAAACACATCCTTGCCTTTAAGCATGGGATGCTTGTGTAGAAGGAGCCCAGCCCACTCCTTTTTCCATTTCTGGCCGAGTGTATATTTATACATAACATTTGAGAGAAGAGTTTCTTTACTCGACTTTTTGATTTTCTTTCTAACAAACTACTCCTCCATCCTAACCGTTTTGTCAGAAGAGAGTGGTGGCCTTTCTTCCCACCATCAATAGCTTCATTCCCATGCCAATTCCCCAGCCGACCTTATATAATCTCCCCTTCTCCATTCATTTCCACAACCCATCCTCTTCATTTGATTCCAGCTTCAAAAATCGACTTCTGGGAGCAATGGCAATGGCAGCCATGGCAATTCTCCTCCTCAACGATCGAGCTCTTGTTGAGACGAGCTCAATCCCAGCAAGTATTTGGGTTTTCCGATCGAACTTAATATTGTGTTTCCAAACTCTAACTTTCTTCTCCTTGATTGATCGAGCACTGTAGGGGATTTAATTTGTGAACGATCGATCGAACACTTTTCCCCTATCGAGAACAAGATCTATTGGTGAGTATTCAACCTAGTGTTTTCAATCTAGATTTGTGATTAGTTGATTTCAACTGTGGCTTTCTCCTTCTTAGAACCTTGTGTGTTAGATCAATGGATCGTTGTTCTTGGATTTAGCTTGGGAATTGAATCTGGGAATTATATCAGGTGATTTCGAGAGCATTTATATTTTTCTTTGGACAGTTCCTAATAATTCAGTGCATCATATTGATTATCTTTTATTTCGTGTCCCCTGTGTTTGTTATAATGCCTGAGCAGTATTTAGACTGATTCTTGGGTCGTAGAGATTGTGTCCGATCCTTGAATCAACATTCCTTCAGAACAACCAGGTAACTATGTTCTCTTTGTGAATAAATTGTTTTCCTATTAAGAAGTAGCTCGTGTGGTGATTGGGTTCAAATGTTTATATTGCAGGCATCATGGTTCATTGATGAACCTGGGATATATTGCAGGCATCATGATTCTTTGATGAACCTGGAATATATTCCAAGCATCATGGTTCATTTATGAACCTGAGTTATGCAGCATACTGGTTCACTGTTGAACCTGGGATGGCATGGGTAAATCATATCATGATTATGATTGGTATTTGCATATGCCACTTCTGGTTGAACATGAGAACAGCCATGTGAGTTGGGAGGCATATCAGTGTAGTGATGATTCAATCTGGTTTCAGCAATGTCCTGATCGAATACATGTGTATCAGGGGCCTCCTTTCACTGTCTGGGTAGTTGTTGGACCTAAGACTTTATGACTGGATCATTTTATTCATTGGGCACTTCCTATCTTACATATTGATTCAAGTTGCCAATCATATGCCAATGGGTAATATGATTCCTGAGAATACTTCTTGAGTGGCTACCTAGCAGCCATTGGAACTAAACTGGATAGCAGGGGGTGGTTGTGACTATTGGAATCAGTCTCAGTCTCCCTTGGGAGTACTTGACTGGTTGAGCATCAAATTTGGGATTTGTTGGGGCCAACTTAATACAACCTATGATGTTTCAAGCTAGTTGAAATATGAGGTTGTCCTATAGCTTTTCTTCTGCATTAGTATTGCCATATAGATGTTGGGAAGGATCTGTTCTAAGTTCTTTTGAGTTATGTATGGATTGACAGTGGAGTAGAGTATTATTTGAGTCATTCCAGTTCAGTGATGCCATACCAGATGTTGTTTCATTTTGTCACTGAGATCTCAAATGATTTTGGTGATAATTCGAATGATAACTAGATTTTCCTTAACTCCACTTATCATTTTCTTCTTGCTCGATTCTTTAAGAGTATTCCTTAAGGTCAGTTCCTTTTTGGGTTCTCTAGCTCATCAAACATCTTATTGATGACTGATTTAAATCTGAGATGTAGTGTATCATCTTCTACACTGCTTGGGGAATCCTGATAGTTAGAATATGGACTGTTGGGTACAGATTCAGCCAGGGATACCTGATGAGTCTATTGCTGAGTCCGTGCCAGATTTAACCTCATCTTTGAGGTGTTGTTCTTCAAAATCATGTTGTGAGTAAAGCTGAACCAAGAGAGAGCTATGATCAGTCACTTATTAATGACAGGTTAATCCTGGATTATGCACCTGTGAGGGACTGAATATTTTACTGGATTATCAATTGTATGAATGTTGAGTGATTGAGAACAAGTTCTCAGTGATGACTGTTTCCAATTGCTTCTCTGGAATTGGGAGTCTTAGGCCTATGTGTGAACGTAGATTATTTCAATGGCACTTTGATTTTTGAAGACCTGACATATACAGACCAGTTCCCAATAAGGGATTAGCTGGACAGTAGCATTTCCTATACCAGAGAATGGTTCCCATGTTTCTTAATGTGAAGAATTTCAGATTTAAGTCTGAACCTGAGTAGACTATACGAGAGCAGGACTGTGATGTTCATTTTAAGAAGAACTGAGAATTTAAGTAATGCTTGGAAATTATTTAGTTAGTTGGGAAGCTCCCAGGTTTGAATGAGAAATCCTGAAATGGATGCCATCTTCAGTACCTTACCTATTGACTGATAGTGTTGTTTCAGATTGAATGAATAAGTGCAATGCATACTGTTGAGGTCAGTCCTGTAAGGGTTATGTCCAACCTGGAGCTCATGTTTAGGCTTGATAGTTATTTCAGTTGAGGCTTAGATTCATAGGGACAGTGGGATGAATTTTATGAACCTTAAGTACTTAAACCAAGTTCAACCCAATCTGGAAAGTTATGTGGACTGTTTGGTTCAGGTAGTTAGTAAATTCCTGTGATTTGAATGTCCAAGTGATTTGCATTTCCTGTGACTTGGAATTCCAGTGAATTGAATTTCTGTGACTTGATATCCTGTGGTTGAACGTCTAGGACCTGGTTATTCAACACTTCTTTGAACTAGACTGGTACAACCTATTATAGTTTAATTCATGTTCTTCATTAACAAGTAGAGATTCGATTTAACTAAGGAGGATTAGGTATAATAGTTTAAAGGAGTTGTTACTTGAGTTATATACAACTAGGAATGGTATTTAATGATCATTGTATTAGATTTTGAGTAGTTAATAGGAAGCTGGATTATAGGATAAATTTAAGTAGAAGATTGATTAGTGTATTTTAATCAAGATTATGATTTAGTAATAACCAATGTGAACTTGTCTTGATATTAATCAACTTGTACACATTATTAAATACAGGAGAACATCTAGCCCCGATCTTCACCCGTACTTTCCTGGAGCAAGGCAAGTACATTCTATGGTCTTGTGCATTTCATTATATCCTGTGCTTTCTTGATTGACACATTACAACACGTCATGTATTTTCTGGTGCTCATGTTCCTTGTTCTTATTACTTGTACCTGGGGTGGGAAAATATACTATTTATGTGATCAAACCCAAGAAACAACTCAGGTGTGTTTAGCTTAGACCCCGCATCGTGCACGCGGGTCCTAAGCCGTACCATTCATATGCTTTCATGTACTTTCATGTGCTTTCATGTGCTTACCCCTAGCCGGTCACATAATTAGTTATATTTCAAATATAGTACACACATGCAGGAGATATACCTTGTACTTATTTCCTGTGATTCCATGATACCATGTTCTTTCCTGTGCTTACATATCATGTTCTTACATACCATGTTCTTTCATGTACTTTATATACCATGTTCTTTCATGTACTTATTCACCATGTTCTTTCCTGTACTTTTCATGTTTCCTTGTACTTTCATATCATGATGTCTTGTTCATTACCTAGAACTGTACTTTGCTCCGCTCCTGAATAGGATATGTTGCAGGTATGCTTGCAGGACATTGTTCTACTCTATGGGCCAGAGCCCAGGATTTAGCTGAGCAGGATGAGGCTTAGCTTGAGGTTTCAGGTTTAGATTACTTAGCTTTACTTTGAGATATTGACTTTAGAGTTCATAGCACTTTTCATTCCTGTTGATTCTGGTACATTATGATATCTGGATTTGTGGATTATGGTGATCATTCTGGGATACGTTTTTAGATGCTGTGATTCTATACTTTCATGTTTATCTGGTTAGTTTTTTCTAGCTTGGTACAGCTTACTTCGTTGTGTCTAACGACGAAGGCTGGGCGTGTCCGACTCGTGTCCGATTATTCGGGAGCAGGTCGTGACATGTTTTTAGTGGTGGCCCATGCAAGTCTATCCTAATAGTACCTAGGTCTTAGCGTACTATTGGAGGACTTGATTATACTAGGGAAACTTGATCACAGCATAGAAAAATCGGAAAATAAGGGTATATCAGGTATATTGATATTCTATAAACACTTGTTGTATTTAGGTCTAGGTTATTTTAACAGTTTTCTGTTTTTCAGATAGTTCAAAAGCACGCGACACCAGAACTGTCAATTCACCTGCACTTGACGTTTCCAAGTTTCCAGTACCTTCTATCACCCTACTATCCCCATGGGTAGTACGCAGTTGACGAAGACGTTTCAAGAGTTCCTTGACACCAGCAGGCCGTCCTTTTCCAATCCAGACTTGCAAATGCATTTCCCGAGTTAGAGAGGACTTCTGACTTCCAGACTCTCAAACCTTGGACTTCTCCGACACCGAGCGCATATCTTGCACTGAGGAGCAGATCGAGAACCTGGAGCTGTCACTAAAGATCATACAAATCCTTGAGGAACCGACTTCTCTGAAGATTAGAGCCACCAGTCAGGAGATCCAGAATGTAGCACAGACAATAGGACACAAGATGGGAAGCTGAAGCCCAGGAGAGACATGAAGACTTATGACGAAGACAGCAACTACTGTGGATCCGTAAAGCGTCGCCACACTCAGACAACACTTCTTCAGCCCAGCAGGAGATTCAGATTCAGCCGGCTATCATTTGTTTTTCTGCCGCAGCCCAGGACACCACTACGACGAATGCCACAAAAGACGGAGACTACGCTTGTACTGCGGATCACCTACTCACCAAGTCAAAGATTGTCCGGAGACCATTGATCGCACTGCCCGAGAACAAGCACGAGGAGCACCAGGACCGCAGCAGAAGGACCCGCCTCTCCAGATTCAGCAGCTATGGAGCATTACCGCATGGACCAATCTACGTCAGGACGGTGAAGAAGATTGAAGTGATTCCAGTCCCGGAGGAAATACTGAAGACGGATTGAAGACAGAAGATTTCTTTTGCATGGTTGGAAAAACCATGTATCTGATTAGCAATCCAGCCTCTCCTTAAAATCCTCTTAGCACCTAGATCATTTCTTCAAAACTTCTTGTTTTCCATTTTTGAAATCTTGATTGATGTCGAAACTTACTTTGAGATATTGTTTCCTGTTTTGGTAAACTTGTTTCAGATCCACAAATCGATAATTGTTTGAAATTCATTATTTGATACCGTTTTCATATTCATTCCTGACCTTGTTTCCTAGTGATGGCTCCTATTTGCAAATTTTGTTTCTTTATCAAACTTCGTGTTAATTGATAATTAATCGTTTCTCGAAGATTCCATTTCGGAATCCTGTTCCTCATTCGAAGTTTTGGTTGAGTTTCGTCCTATTCAGGACATTGTTGAAGATTCCTTTGAAGGTTCTTGAAGATTCATTTACTATTCAAGATTGTGACTCATTCTCTATATGAGACTTTTTTTCATTCATGACTCAGATTTTATTCGAGAGTTGTTTGTCCACTCCTTCGTTTCGACCTTGTCTCCTATCTAAGATTTCGCTTGTTTTATGGACATTTTTCCTATTCACTTATTGATATTTTGATTCGTTATTCGAACTTGTCCCCAATCAAAACATTGTTTGAATCTTCACTCCTATCTTGACACTTGCTTGAGATTCAGCCCTATTCGAGACATCGTTTGAAGATTTTGTTTTCTATTTTGAAACTTTGGCTCATTTCCTATGAAATTTTGTTCACTATTTGAGACTTGTTCCTATTCAATAAATTATTTCTGTTCACAACTTTGTTCGACCTTGTTTCCTATTGAAGTTCTAATCGTTTCATAATCAGGATTCGATACATGTTTCTTGTTCGCTATTGATACCATGTTTTCTAAATCATTGTTCGTAACCTTGCTTCCTGTTCGAGATTCTGTTCAAGATTTCACTTCTTATTCGCGACTTAGTTGATATTGATTTTCTATTTTCACTGTGTACTTTATTGAAGAATTCGTTTTCAATTCAAGTTTTGCTCGAGATTTCATTGTTATTCGAGATTTTATTGAAACTTGTTTCCAGTACGGGATTTTAATTCTTATTTTGAAACTTGTCTCCTATCTAATACCTTGTCTCAGTTCATCCTTCGAGACTCTGTTATCCCTTCGGGATAATGTCTCATATATAGAATCTTGTTACCATTCCAGATATCAGTTGATATTCCGTCATAATTTGAAACTTCGATACCCTGTTCAAGATTCTAAATCTCCCTGGTTGCCCTTTTGTACTCACTACTCTTTGATTGGATTTTGTATTGCTTCATAGTACCTAATAAACCCTTGTATTCTAACAGACAGGTAACCTCACCATTTTGGTGACTTGGACTATTAAAACTTATTTGAATTCTTGAAATTCTCCTATGGATAAAGTTCAAAGACTATTCGATGACCTACTAGAGCGTGGCAGTTGTTCACTGCAGCCATTATCTGGATTATGGAGACTGAGAAATTCACTGCAGCCAGCTGTACACTGGCGAGACAGGAACTCTAAGTTGAAGTGATTTCAGACAATCATAGGTTTTCGAGTACTGTCGAGACTTGTCATATTCTTCATACCTTGATCGCTTGGGTTGCTTCGTCATGATTGTTAGAAAATGGATAAGGTTGACAGATTATTCGGTGACATATTGTTATTTGAGTCACGGAGCCGAAGTCCACTGCAGTCAAATATAACTGGCGGGATAGGGATTCTAGGCAAAGTGATTTTGAATAGCTATACGTTCTCGGACACCATGGAAACTATTATCCCTTTTTATATGATTATTGGTTTTTGAAAATCACAAATCCTTGCACGTTATCCTGATTTGATACTGCATCTCCTGAGTCTTGCGTACATCTCCTCAATCAACCCTTGCTAAATTTTCCTTCTAGCATTTTATCGTTAGATCATTGAATTCCTCAAAAATTGTATATTACCGGATTGTGATTCTGTACTTCGTTTGTGACTTCTCTAAAACTTCGATCTTAAGTCATGTCTATCTGACCATGATTTTCCTAACCTGTCTTAGTCCACTTATATTAAACTATCGATTTTTTATCATACTTAATAGTTGCGTCTTCATGATTTTTGCTCCTCTAAGTTGTAATTTCAATCTATCTCGTGCCTATCTGATCCTTGATCATTGTTAGGATGTGTTATTCCAACTTCTTGCGTGTAATTATCGTAGAAGGTCTCAAGGCTCAGGGAGCATCTCAGAGTTGCGCGGATCGGCAGAAGCACTGGGCGGACAGCAGACGGCCACTTGAGTTCGCGGTTGGAGATAGAGTGTTTCTGAAGATCTCACCAACTAGAGACGTCATCAGATTTGGCAGAGGCGGGAAGCTCAGTCCGAGATTCATCGGACCTTTCGATGTGACGGCACGGATTGGCGAGGTGGCATATCGACTAGCGCTTCCAGCTAGCTTGGAAGGGGTACACAACGTCTTCCACATATCTCAGCTTCGACGTTACATTTCAGACCCGAGCCTTGTGGTGGACTACTCAGAGTTAGAGATAGGTCCGAGCTTGACCTACGAGGAGCAGCCAGTGGAGATCCTTGATCGGAGGGAGAAGCGCTTGCGGAACCAGACTATTCCACTTGTCTGCATCATGTAGAGACACCACTCTCCAGGAGAGTCCACATGGGTGCGTGAGGATGAGATGCATGAGCGCTATCCCGATTTGTTCGATTGATTTAATTGTACTCTGTTTGGAAATTTTTCTGAATTCAATAAATGGCCTATACTTGAACATTGTGTGGTTTTACTAAGTGCCTTGAATTTCGAGGACGAAATTTTTTTTAGGGGGGAAGATTTGTGAGCCTACTTCCCAGATTATTTCTTTTTTATATTTAATGTTTAATTTTTTATATTTTTTCAAATAGAGGTTAATTAAAACTTTAGTTTTCTTTTAGAGTTTCTGTTTGGGCTTCTCAGCCCAAACACATCTTGCCTTTAAGCATGGGATGCTTGTGTAGAAGGAGCCCAGCCCACTCCTTTTTCCATTTCTGGCCGAGTGTATATGTTTATACATAACATTTGAGAGAAGAGTTTCTTTACTCGACTTTTTGATTTTCTTTCTAACAAACTACTCCTCCATCCTAACCGTTTTGTCAGAAGAGAGTGGTGGCCTTTCTTCCCACCATCAATAGCTTCATTCCCACGCCAATTCCCCCAGCCGACCTTATATAATCTCCCCTTCTCCATTCATTTCCTCAACCCATCCTCTTCATTTGATTCCAGCTTCAAAAATCGACTTCAAAAATCGACTTCTGGGAGCAATGGCAATGGCAGCCATGGCAATTTTCCTCCTCAACGATCGAGCTTGTTGAGACGAGCTCAATCCCAGTAAGTATTTAGGTTTTTCCGATCGAACTTAATATTGTGTTTCCAAACTCTAAATTTCTTCTCCTTGATTGATCGAGCACTGTAGGGGATTTAATTTGTGAACGATCGATCGAACACTTTTCCCCTATCGAGAACAAGATCTATTGGTGAGTATTCAACCTAATGTTTTGAATCTAGATTTGTGATTAGTTATTTCAAGTGTGGCTTTCTCCTTCTTAGAACCTTGTGTGTTAGATCAATGGATCGTTGTTCTTGGATTTAGCTTGGGAATTGAATCTGGGAATTATATCAGGTGATTTCGAGAGCATTTATATTTTTCTTTGGACAGTTCCTAATAATTCAGTGCATCATATTGATTATCTTTTATTTCGTGTCCCCTGTGTTTGTTATAATGCCTGAGCAGTATTTAGACTGATTCTTGGGTCGTAGAGATTGTGTCCGATCCTTGAATCAACAGTTCCTTCAGAACAACCAGGTAACTATGTTCTCTTTGTGAATAAATTGTTTTCCTATTAAGAAGTAGCGTGTGGTGATTGGGTTCGAATGTTTATATTGCAGGCATCATGGTTCATTGATGAACCTGGGATATATTGCAGGCATCATGATTCTTTGATGAACCTGGAATATATTCCAAGCATCATGGTTCATTTATGAACCTGAGTTATGCAGCATACTGGTTCACTGTTGAACCTGGGATGGCATGGGTAAATCATATCATGATTATGATTGGTATTTGCATATGCCACTTCTGGTTGAACATGAGAACAGCCATGTGAGTTGGGAGGCATATCAGTGTAGTGATGATTCAATCTGGTTTCAGCAATGTCCTGATCGAATACATGTGTATCAGGGGCCTCCTTTCACTGTCTGGGTAGTTGTTGGACCTAAGACTTTATGACTGGATCATTTTATTCATTGGGCACTTCCTATCTTACATATTGATTCAAGTTGCCAATCATATGCCAATGGGTAATATGATTCCTGAGAATACTTTCGAGTGGCTACCTAGCAGCCATTGGAACTAAACTGGATAGCAGGGGGTGGTTGTGACTATTGGAATCAGTCTCAGTCTCCCTTGGGAGTACTTGACTGGTTGAGCATCAAATTTGGGATTTGTTGGGGCCAACTTAATACAACCTATGATGTTTCAAGCTAGTTGAAATCTGAGGTTGTCCTATAGCTTTTCTTCTGCATTAGTATTGCCATATAGATGTTGGGAAGGATCTGTTCTAAGTTCTTTTGAGTTATGTATGGATTGACAGTGGAGTAGAGTATTATTTGAGTCATTCCAGTTCAGTGATGCCATACCAGATTTGTTTCATTTTGTCACTGAGATCTCAAATGATTTTGGTGATAATTCGAATGATAACTAGATTTTCCTTAACTCTCCACTTATCATTTTCTTCTTGCTCGATTCTTTAGAGTATTCCTTAAGGTCAGTTCCTTTTTGGGTTCTCTAGCTCATCAAACATCTTATTGATGACTGATTTAAATCTGAGATGTAGTGTATCATCTTCTACCATGCTTGGGGAATCCTGATAGTTAGAATATGGACTGTTGGGTACAGGTTCAGACAGGGATACCTGATGAGTCTATTGCTGAGTCCATGCCAGATTTAACCTCATCTTTGAGGTGTTGTTCTTCAAAATCATGTTGTGAGTAAAGCTGAACCAAGAGAGAGCTATGATCAGTCACTTATTAATGACAGGTTAATCCTGGATTATGCACCTGTGAGGGACTGAATATTTTACTGGATTATCAATTGTATGAATGTTGAGTGATTGAGAACAAGTTCTCAGTGATGACTGTTTCCAATTGCTTCTCTGGAATTGGGAGTCTTAGGCCTATGTGTGAACGTAGATTATTTCAATGGCACTTTGATTTTTGAAGACCTGACGTATACAGACCAGTTCCCAATAAGGGATTAGCTGGACAGTAGCATTTCCTATACCAGAGAATGGTTCCCATGTTTCTTAATGTGAAGAATTTCAGATTTAAGTCTGAACCTGAGTAGACTATACGAGAGCAGGCCTGTGATGTTCATTTTAAGAAGAACTGAGAATTTAAGTAATGCTTGGAAATTATTTAGTTAGTTGGGAAGCTCCCAGGTTTGAATGAGAAATCCTGAAATGGATGCCATCTTCAGTACCTTACCTATTGACTGATAGTGTTGTTTCAGATTGAATGAATAAGTGCAATGCATACTGTTGAGGTCATTCCTGTAAGGGTTATGTCCAACCTGGAGCTCATGTTAGGCTTGATAGTTATTTCAGTTGAGGCTTAGATTCATAGGGACAGTGGGATGAATTTTATGAACCTTACTTAAACCAAGTTCAACCCAATCTGGAAAGTTATGTGGACTGTTTGGTTCAGGTAGTTAGTAAATTCCTGTGATTTGAATGTCCAAGTGATTTGCATTTCCTGTGACTTGGAATTCCAGTGAATTGAATTTCTGTGACTTGATATCCTGTGGTTGAATGTCTAGGACCTGGTTATTCAACACTTCTTTGAACTAGACTGGTACAACCTATTATAGTTTAATTCTGTTCTTCATTAACAAGTAGAGATCGATTTAACTAAGGAGGATTAGGTATAATAGTTTAAAGGAGTTGTTACTTGAGTTATATACAACTAGGAATGGTATTTAATGATCATTGTATTAGATTTTGAGTAGTTAATAGGAAGCTGGATTATAGGATAAATTTAAGTAGAAGATTGATTAGTGTATTTTAATCAAGATTATGATTTAGTAATAACCAATGTGAACTTGTCTTGATATTAATCAACTTGTACACATTATTAAATACAGGAGAACATCTAGCCCCGATCTTCACCCGTACTTTCCTGGAGCAAGGCAAGTACATTCTATGGTCTTGTGCTTTTCATTATATCATGTGCTTTCTTGATTGACACATTACAACACGTCATGTATTTTCTGGTGCTCATGTTCCTTGTTCTTATTACTTGTACCTGGGGTAGGGAAATATACTATTTATGTGATCGAATCCAAGAAACAACTCAGGTGTGTTTAGCTTAGACCCCGCATCGTGCACGCGGGTCCTAAGCCGTACCATTCATGTGCTTTCATGTACTTTCATGTGCTTTCATGTGCTTACCCCTAGCCGGTCACATAATTAGTTATATTTCAAATATAGTACACACATGCAGGAGATATACCTTGTACTTATTTCCTGTGATTCCATGATACCATGTTCTTTCCTGTGCTTACATATCATGTTCTTTCATACCATGTTCTTTCATGTACTTTACATACCCTGTTCTTTCATGTACTTATTCACCATGTTCTTTCCTGTACTTTTCATGTTTCCTTGTACTTTCATATCATGATGTCTTGTTCATTACCTAGAACTGTACTTTGCTCCGCTCCTGAATAGGATATGTTGCAGGTATGCTTGCAGGACATTGTTCTACTCTATGGGCCAGAGCCCAGGATTTAGCTGAGCAGGATGAGGCTTAGCTTGAGGTTTCAGGTTTAGATTACTTAGCTTTACTTTGAGATATTGACTTTAGAGTTCATAGCACTTTTCATTCCTGTTGATTCTGGTACATTATGATATCTGGATTTGTGGATTATGGTGATCATTCTGGGATACGTTTTTAGATGCTGTGATTCTATACTTTCATGTTTATCTGGTTAGTTTTCCCTAGCTTGGTACAGCTTACTTCGTCGTGTCTAACGACGAAGGCTGGACGTGTCCGACTCGTGTCCGATTATTCGGGAGCGGGTCGTGACACATACTTCCTCTGAGAAAGAACAATTCCTTCTGCTTCTCAAGCAATCTCAATCTCAAGGAAGTATCGAAGAAGGCCAAGGTCCTTCATCTCGAATTCCTTGCCAAGTTTTCCCTTGAGTTAGGCGATCTCCTGCTCATCATCTCCGGTGATAACCATATCGTCCACACACACCACAAGCATGGTGATATAGCCTCCACTCCGACGGAAGAATACAGTATGATCAGCATTGTTCTGCCGATATCTCATTCCTATCATCGTCCGCCTGAATCTGTCAAACCACGTTCGAGGAGACTGCTTCAGTCCATAGAGGGACTTCTTCAACCTGCAGACCTTTCCCACTGTCTGATTGGTGCCGAATCCTGGTGGTATCTCCATGTACACCTCCTCCACTAGATCTCCATGAAGAAACGCATTATTCATATCCAGTTGGTGTAGCTTTCATCCACCATTTGTTGCCAGAGAAATCAGGATCCTGACAGTGCTCATCTTCGCCACTGGTACAAAGATCTCGTCATAGTCAATGTCGTACGTCTGACTGTATCCTTTTGCCGCCGGTTGAGCTTTGTAGCGCTCAACCTGTCCATCTGGATTCTGCTTCACAGTAAAGACCCACTTGCATCTGACTATTCTCTTCCCTTCTGGCAGTTTTACCAGCTCCCAAATGTGGTTCTTCTCAAGAGCCCCCAACTCCTCGTGCATCGCCACTTTCTACTTTGGATCATTCTTGGCAACCTGCCAATTGTTAGGTACAGTAATACTATCCAAAGATGCAATGAATGCTCCATGAGATATCCTCGAAGGTACTGGGATGCACAGGTGGTCTGATGTTGTATCCCTTGGGCTGACAAGTATTCCGCAAGTGTTCTGTTGGTATACTTTGTCCCATTGTCATACCTCAGTACCTTCACCACTACCTTGTACTGAGTCTGGACATGTTTATAAAAGTTCCAAAAACAGGTAGATACATCACTCTTATTCTTCATCAAATACAGCCAAGTGACACGAGAAGAACAATCAATGAAGGAAACAAATTACTTGTAACCATTCATAGTAGTAATGGCGCGTGGCCCCCAAACATCATAATGTATTACATCATAAACAGACGAGCTCCTATGACTCGTACTAGGATATGAGCTCCTAGTAAGTTTGCCTAAATCACATACATCACATACTAGTTTCTTCTTATTTATTTTCTCATAAATAGCTGGATACAATTTACTTAAAGTAGCAAAAGAGGAGTGTCCCAACATCTTATGGTAGGGTATTAATGTATCCTCGGCAATCATATTCAGTCCTCTCATTCATGCCTTCTCTGCCATAGACATCAATGCTGAATCCAGTCCTTCTCTATCCAGGTACCACAGTCCCTCATGCCAAGTGTCAGTCCCACGACTTTGTCCCGTCTCTCTCCTGGAAGATCACCTTAGGAATATCAAAAGAGAGAATGCATTTTAGTTAGAGGATTATAGAACTGATGGACAAAAGACTGACCGAAAAAAGATGGAGCATGCAAAACATTGGATAATTTTACTGAACCTGTATAATTTACAGTACCCTTACCGACCACTGGCTGAAAAGTACCATCAGCTGTTTGAATGTTGTCTGTCGATGCTAGGTGAGTGTAGGAGGATAACTCACTAGCATTCTCCGTCACATGTCGAGATGCTCCCGAGTCGATAATCCAATCTAACGATTTAAGGGAAGACATAGATGCAAGGGCAAGTGAGTCATCGGTACCTTCTGATGGATGGACATACATGGCGACGTTGCCTCCAGCGAAGAATGAGGTAGACGCCTCCTCGGTTCTACTCCTCTTGTCTCCATCATTTGACGCTTCCTGCTTCCTCCTGAGTGCCTCCAGCATGCCCATCAGTGCCTGATCATCCTCAGTAAAGGTACTACCAGCTCCCTCATCCCCTACCAGCAGGTTCGCTCGATAACCTCCTCGACCATCATGTCGACCCCCACGACCACGGCCACGTCCTCCAAAATGTCCACGTCCACCGAACAGTCCATGTCCACCACCTGGATCTCCCTCCTTAGGTGATTTGGTGCAAGCATACCGATGTCTCATCTCTCCGCAGTTGTAGCACTGCCGGTTGTGCTGGCATGGCTCTCCCTTAGGTATTGTGTCGCTCAAACTGGTAGCCGTCAGTGCTGACTTTACTTCAGGAGGACCACTTGTCCCTGTCTGCAGCTTGATGCGAGTCTCCTCCTGGAATATGGCCGAGATAGCTTCCTCAAGGATGGGAATCTTCGGTTGGGCTAGAAGTAGTGTTGTCCTCTGAGCAAATACTGCAGCCAGCCCTTTAAAAAACTTTTTCGTCCTTTCCTGCATACATACTTGTCTATCCTTACACTTCGGGTCCCGCAGCTCGTCCGATCTGAGAAGTGATCGTAATCCAACCACAGACGCTTCAACTCCGTGGCATACTCCTGCATCGTCTTCTCTCCATGTACGGTATCGTCGATCTCTCCCTTGATCTGAAAAACCCGCAAGTTATTCCCTACACCATCGTAGGTCCTCCTCAATTTCTCCCACACGTCCTTCACCATCTCGATGTCGTCCACTGTGGCGGCGGTCGACGGAACTAAAGAATTGAGAAGCCAAATGTAGATCACCATATGAGTGAACTTCCACTCGTCGCGTCCTGCCGAACCCTCGTCCGGCTCTGTCTTCTCTCCTGACAGAAAACCTTCCAGGTTCTTTCTTGCAAGGGTTCTCCTCACTCGTCATGACCAACTCAGGTAGGTAGCTGGTCCATCAAGCTTCAGATCGATGGAGGGAAGCTCCAACTTCGTCGATGTTCGTGTCGCGCTCTCACCAGCCGACAGTTTCATCAGCTTCATCAACGTTGCAACTTCCGCAGGATCCAGCTTCTTAATGATCTCCTCCATCGATCCTCCTCTTCTCCGATCACTTCACATCCGTTTCACGATTCACGCTCGTCCTCTTTGTGACTTCGTCCACTCCTAGATCCGATTATGTATCTCTCCTATCGTGATGGTGGGGACGGCGGGTCGACTGACAGGTGAGTGGACATCGTCGGACGGGTGTCTCCGAGCAGCGACCGTCGCGAGCAGCAGTAGCGGCAACAGCCGCCCGCGTGCGACGGAGGTGCCCGCGGAGCAGCGGCCGGCTCGCACGCGAGGTGGTCGACATGCGGCCGTGCAGCGGCTGGTGGCGGCGAGGTCAGTGTGCGGCGGGGGGCGGCATGCAGCGGCTGGTGGCGGCGGTGGCTGTGGTGGTGCGGATGGTGATGGCGGTGACGACTAGGATTAGGGTTTGGAAAAGGTAGCGGCGACTAGGGTTTTGGTGGCTCTGATATCATGTTGAATATTTTGTGATAATTTTATTGATAATCTCATGGCTATATATAGCCTTACAATCCTCCTCATTACATTAAACCCTCTGTGAAATATCCTGTGGCATATTCTAACATACCAAATATACCAACAGGATATTCCAATATACTTATTTTAATATACAAACACGGACATCGGACGGGCACCCAATGCCTAGCGCCTAGGCGGCCGTCTTTTAGAAGAGAGATATTAGATTAATATTTATGTACCATATCATTATACTATAACGATATTGCTACTCCGGCAGCCATGCATGGTATTGCTATAGAGGAAAGCGGACGCAGCAGGCGGTAACAGCACTGGTCTGGCAGGGGATGCAGAGGCAGGGAGTCCCCTTTTTCTGCAGGTGAAATCACCATCGCCTTGACCCTGAGTCGAGGCACTGGAGCCTGCCTGCATCTCAGCGGCCACCTTTGAAACATTAACATAGAGAAAGTAACCACTAAAGAATATGCTCCAACAAAAGTAGTTACCAATTTCTAAGATTCCCACTAAGAGAGAACTCGTGTAGGCCATAGACAAGTGTAACTATTAAGTGATATTGATGAGTGTGGAGTTACAAAGATGGAAAAAAAAAGGTTTTAAAAGCTAGAGTTCCAAAGAGTGCATAGAGCAAGAAATAATTGAAAGTGACTTAAAATAAAGGACAAGACCATAAAGATTAAAGATGAGATCGTAACTCTGTTTCCCAAACATATTATTGCAGAAACAACTATGGTGATAAAACAATTTGTCATGCGACTACAGTACAATTAATAGAGCCACAAAATTAGCAGAGATTTGGCAGGGTAAAGTATCTATTGATTTATAAGATAGTGGACAACAAAAACTGGAAGAAGAAAATACAGTAACATGCAGTCACTAGTTCCGATACCAGTTGCTCTTGCAGGCGTAAATGCTTCTCAGCCTCTTCCTTTTGTGCTTTCTTCTGCTTTCTCTCCATAACTATGGTTTTCTTTTCCTGGTAAACAAGAACTGAATCTTTTGTAGCTTCGGCCTTTTCATCCTCCAAAGCCTCGTACTCTTTCTTAAGCTCATCAGATCCAGAGATTTGCTCAAGAAGTGCAGTAAGTTCCTTGGGGTTCTTTGAGGCAATTGACTCCACATCACCCTATAACCAAAATGTTTTATGACTCATTTATAAGACTTAAATCCGTTCAGATGAAAACTGGAATTAAGAACTGGTACTATCTTAATATAGTCCCAAAAGGATAACAGTATCATTGCGAAATCATCTAACCTTCACAGTTCATACACAATCTGCCAAAAAATGGTCTTGATTGAGTAGCAGTAGCACAGCAAGAATCAGGGGCGGCCTATCCGTTTTCAATTGATTATGATAGGCTTAGTACGTAAATTTTGTTTCTGAAACTACCATTACCACAACCTCTAATACAGTGATTTTTTTCCCTTGTTCAGGGATACCTCTTTGAAGGATGGTGCAAATTCTGTCCACCAATAAAAGGGCTTACCTTTCTCTCTCATCCGTTGCAAGGGTTGTCATGTTTCATGATATAAGTGTTAGAGATGGAATGGACAATCCATCTTCGAAATGCCCCTTTATGACCCAAATTTGGGACAGTGCCCAAGTTTTTGATACAAGCCAGAGTTAGTATAAGACAACAGAGTGACAAGGATGGCATATTTGCATTACAGATATAAACAGTAAATGGTGGAAGAAACCAAAGTTGTTTCCTTAGCATACTACTATCAGATACAAATATATCTTATTATGGATAAACCTACTTGTGCATATATATGCATAAACTTAAATAAGCTACTTGAAGAAGTTTGTCTAGATCGATGAATTCACCTCGTTCATCGACATTACGAACACATTTCAAGATCTAACACGTCTTATTTGTAGGGGTAGGTCAACAGAAGTTAAATAGATGCACATTAATTGTGTCAGTTAACTTAAAAATCACATTTTGTGATAAATATAGCAGCACTTAATATCCACTAATTTCGTTAACTGTAGACAATAGAATACAGTAAAAGACACATGTATCAATAGATTGAAGGATCAAAAATAGGTAGATAACAAGGATGCATATCGTGTAAAAATTAACATCCTATGAGAATCGGTTATGCCTTGTTGAAAGGTCACCCCAGCCTGACCTAACACCCGATCAAGGTTCAATTCGCCGTTATCAGGTTCAGAGTCTTCAGACACTTCCTATGAGAATCGGTTTTGGCAGTTCTAGGGTTTTGGGATTCCGGAGGTTTTGAACCGGTCAGTTTCCGTAGTTTTGGCAGTTTCAGTATCACTTTCTGATTCTGACGATAACACAAACCTTTGCCCTAAACTCAAACCTGAGTCTTACACTATGCAGCTGTAGAAGTATACCTTACTATTCATAAAAAGGAGATAACTTTAGTGTTTATTATACTGTAAAAATACACTAATTACTTCAAACAGCTTCTCACTCGAATCCATTCACGCCCAAAAAAAATACAATACTGAAAGTGAAGAGGAAAATCACCTGAAAGACTAGGAAATTCCTGGCCTTGACTAGGATCCCGATAGACTTGAGCTTGGCGTTGTACTCCTCGGAGCTCACGACCCTCCCGTCGAGCCTGTACTCGCTGCCGCCGGAGCCGGTGATGGTCCTGGTGAACTGCATCTCGCTCTCGTCCCCGCCACTTCGGGAGCGGTAAACGAGCCGCACGAAGGCCTTCCTCCCCCTCTGGTCCTTCTCGCGGTCGTCGAACGCGTAGATGAGGTCTCTGAGCTGGGCGCCGCGGAGCTGGCCGGAGCGGACTCCGAGGACGAAGCTGATGGCATCCATGAGGTTCGACTTCCCGGCGCCGTTGGGGCCGATGATGGCGGTGAAGTCGTGGAAGGGGCCGATGGTCTGGAAGCCCTTGTAGGACTTGAAGTTCTCCAGCTCGAGACGGTGGATCTTTCCATGGGAGGCAAGGGACGGCATGGCTGCCGGAGGTTGGGGATTAGGGTTTCGGTGGAACTAGGGTAAGGGTTCGTAGAATTTTGGGAATCTAGGGTTTGGGAGACGTATGGCGGGAATTTTGGGGAAAGTGGAAATGGGGAAAGGGTGAGAGCGATGGAAAGTGGGGATGGTGGAAAAACAAAAACCGGGGCAAAAATTTTTAAGGCAAATTTTATTGGCACCTCAGGGGCACTCTAATTTTTTCATAAGTTTGTCACTCTAAATTTTTATTTGAGAAATTGTTCACATATTTAAATTTGAACTGACCAAAATTATTGTAATCCTATTTTATATTAGGACTGTCAACTTTGTTGCTAGTCCTAAAGAATTTGGGTTTATTAGATTTGGACTTGCTCGCAGTTCCAACATAAAGTAGACTGTAGGACTGTCAACTTTGTGGACAATCAATTTTATGTTAAAAATGTCAATTTCGCTGGCAGTCCTAAAAGGGGGTTGGGCAGCCCAAAGTAAAATTGGAGTTGTCCTGAAGAAAATACAATAAGTTAGACTGTCCTGAAGTAAGGGTTGTCCGGAGTAAAATGTGGAGTGCATATAAAAATTGTCAAATTTACGAGCACTCCAAAAAGAAAAGAAAAAAGGGAAAAAAAAGGAATTCCTAGGGATATTCTGGAAAAAAAATACAAAACTTAAACTAACGGCCCAATTGGCTTTACAAGGTTGGACACAATAATGTAACATTACATTGTCAATTTAATTCGAATTGAACAAAAAAATGGGATGTAATATAATTACAATTAAAATTTGATTCTATTATATAATTTTCTTAAATTAATTACTACATAAAACTCATATAATTGCAACATTACATCTAATAAAACATATAAGGTGGAAAAATCTAAAAAAAAAAAAAGTAAAAAAAGTATATAAAAAAAGTAAAAAATCAATTTTTTTTCTTGTTTTCATTATTTTCATTTATCTATTTCATTTTTTTCATTTTCCATTGTTTCATTTAAAAAACATTTTTCATTTCTTCATTTTTTTCATTTCTCATTTTTCTCATTTTTTTCATTCTTTTTTTTTACATTTTTTCACTTTTTCCTTTTTTTTTCTTCTTTTTCTTTTTTTTTCCTTTTTTCTTTTTTCTTTTTTCTTTTTTCTTTTTTCTTTTTTCTTTTTCTTTTTTTCTTTTTTCTTTTTTTTCGCTTTTTCCTTTTCTCTTTTTTTCATTTTTTCTCTTTCTGTTTTCATTTTTTTATTTTTTAAATAACTTCTTCTTTTTCTTTTTTGTTTTATATTTTTTCTTTTGCTTTTATTTTTTTACATATTTTTGGCTTTTTCTTTTCCTCTTTTTTTTTACTTTTATGTGTTTATTTAGTTTAATTCTTTTATATTTAACTATTTTCAAATTATTATTTTTATCTTTTTAACTTGCTATTTTTATAATTTAAAATTACTATGATTTTATTAATAGTTTTGTATACTTTGAAAATTTAAAAATTATTCTTTTTTTTTGTTTTTTTTTTTTATATAGTTACTTTTAAATTTTGTATTTGTATTTTTCTAAAATATAATATTAGAAACCCAAATAAACTACATGGTAAACCAAACTCAATTAGGCTCAAGCTCAAAAATTTAAAAGACACCAAATTTCTTATACTATTTAATACATATAAGTCTAATTCTAAACAATAGCCCAACAAACTCATCGAATCATTTTAGTCTGCATAAAAAAAAATTATAGGATTTCTAAACCTCATATACTAGAATACCAAAAGACGACACAGTTACTTAGACTAAAGTTTTTTTTACCTGATGTCAAAATTCTCTTCCCTTTTGTCGTTTTAATAGTCTGACACTCTCAATCTCTTCTACCTTTTCGTCATTGTCAATCTTCTTTGTCTCTTTCTCTCAGATATAATTGAACAACAGAACAAGTTATAATTTTATTCATAAATTTAGATATTTGGGCCTACATATTAAATTTTATTACGTATATATTATTTTGAATATTATATTTTATTTATTGTTTATTTCTTGAATTTTGTATATAGAAGAAAAAAAAATAAACATTATAAATTTTGAGAACATTACTTTTATAATTGGTTTCATATCTCAAAAACTAAAGTTCGACACTGAAGACACTTAAGAGGTTGGTACAAGCATAAGTCGTAGCCGTAAGGCGGAATCTTTCCATGGGAAAGAAGAAGGGTAGAAAAACTGGTAAAATATTTAGTGTTGGGGGCTGTTTGGTTTGTGGTAGGTTTATGAAAGTGTGAAAGTGCCACTTACATCATGTTGAGTTTCCTTGCACTTGCAGCAAGTGGCACTTTCCAAAATGTGTTTGGATGGAATACTTTTTGTCCTGTGAAAGTGGAAGAAAAATGAGTTTGTTGTTTGGATGGTTGTTGAAAGTGGAAAAAAAAAAAAGTTCGATTGTTTGGATGTTTGAATGGTTATTAAAAATATGGTAACTCATAATTACATTAAATACCATAATTAAACTAAAAAATATTAACTATTATAATTAAATTAATTATCACAATTAAAGATATCAAATTGTAATGGTTGTTAAAAGTGGATTTAATTATCATAATTAAGTTAATTAATTACTATAATTGAATGAACAAACAATTAATTGTCATAATTAAGTTAATTTAATAATCATTATATTAAGGAGATCAAAGTCTTTTCCTCTCTCCTCCGTTCATTCCAGAGTCTTCCCCATCCTTTCCTCTCTCTCCACACCAAAGTCTTTTCCTCTCTCCTCCGTCCGCCGGTTCCTCCTCCGCCCCTCCGTCCGGACGCTTGCCCCTCCATCCTCCAAGTCCAACATTGACATCCCTCCTCCGTCCCCACCATCCTCCAAGTCCGAGGAGGGAGCCGACATCGACGTCAATCATTCCTCCCGCTCCGCTGGACCAGCCGCCGCCACCTTCGCCGGATTTGACGTCGTCTTGGGTCGTCGTGGCCTAGCTGTGACAGGTGGCCGTCGTGGGTCGTCCTTCCCGCGTATGAGAGGTGTCTCGTCGTGGCTCCAGGCGGTGGCTCGTCGGGATTTCGATGACGGCTCCAGGCGGGGGCCCATTGGTGCTGGTGCCGCTACAGTTCAGTTCCTTCCCACTTGCTGCCCTTTTTTTATGCAACTCGATTGCATCAAAAAAGTTGCACACAACAACTACTGTTGCAGGGACGAGACACTTGCGCCTTCCAGTTACATTGTGAACCAAACGTCGAAACTGCTGTGACCTCCGGCGAGTTACAGCAAAACCTCCCACTCCCCGGGAAGTTTCAGTGAACCAAACAGGCCCAGGACTGTTTGGATAGATGTAACTCTTTGAAAGTGTGAAAGTGGCACTTACGTTATGATGAGTTGCAGTTGAAAGTGTGAAAGTTGTACTTTCCAAAATGTGTTTGGATGTAGTACTTTTTGTCTCCTGCAAGTGAAAGAAAAATGAATTCGGTGTTTGGATGGTTGTTGAAAGTGGAGAAAAAGTAGTTCGATTGTTTGGATGATTTTTGAAAGTAGATATTGGGAGGTTAAAAATATGGTAACCCTTAACTAAATTAATTACCATAATTAAAAAAATGCACTATCATAATTAAATTAATTACCATAATAAAACAAATAAAATTGTAATATTTGTTGAAAGTTAATTATCATAATTAATTTAAAAAACTAAATTGATCATTATAATTGGAATACATATTAAATTAATTACTATAATTGAAGGAACAAACAATTAATTGCCATAATTTAATTAATTTAATTTTTATTAACAACCAATACATAAGGAGAGATTTTCTCCATTCGGTTCCAGACTCTTCTCTGTCCATTCCTCTTTCTCTACACCTTCTTTGTCCATTCCTCTTTCTCCATTCTTTCTTCTTCCTCTTCCTCTCTCTGGACAATCTCTCTGTCTCTCTCGCTGACACTATTCTTCTTCTTCCTCTCTCTCTCTCTCCATCTCCATGGACACTATTCTTCTTCTTCCTCTTCCTTGATGGGGGGATGCGCCCGAAGCTGTCAGACCAATGCCGATGGGCTCGAGATCTATGGACTGTAGACCAATGCCGATGGTGGCTCCATCGCGCTGGCGGTGGCTCGTCACTCTCAGAGGAGTTTCCTCACTTCTTTCTCTCTCTCTTCCACTTTTATAGACCAGTTCCAAGCCAAAACTGAGGGAGGTGAAACCAGGGAAGCTCATGGGAGACAGGAACTGCATTCAGTCAAATCAAGTACTTTGGAGGAGTTTCATTCGGCAGAACCAAACAGCTGAACTCATAAAGAATGAGTAGAGAGTGAGTGAAAAAGAGAGGAAGAAAATTTTGATATTTCCTTAGAACAATACAAGATTTGTATTAATAAACACCAAAAAAAAAAACGTAGACATATATCAGTCCATGATATCTTTGATAATTCTATTCTTAACAATTTTCACAGCAGACAACAAATTAATTGTGAATTTTTCGTCAACTTGATTTTATTGTCCTCTCTTTATTTAGAAAAGTATATTGCATAACCTTTTGAAATGCTTACGCAATCTGTGTTTTTTCCCCCTTCTGGAGACGTATGCTTTACTGGAACACGACACAAATGTTAAATTTGTGTTAAAAGACGAGGTTGCCAATTTTATTTTAACAAATGTTAAAAGCACCACCGAGTTTACTAGGAACAAGACACAAATGTTAAATTTATTAATACCCAAAATGTCCTTGAAATTTGTTATGTGACAACATTTTAAGTATATAATTTTTTTTTTTCCTTCTTCCTCTTCCTTCCCAAATCTCTAAACCTTAAAACAATTTTTTTTTACATACTTTCTTAGTAGATAATCACATTTGAAACTGTTTCTGAAATTTCAAACTCCATTAATGGAGTTTCAAAGCTTCAGAACCTAGAACCTAAGCAGTCCCGTTTGGGACAACACAGTGCAGTCATGAATATGCACATGAATGTCAAAAAATTTGACACTCGTAATTTCACGACAGCTGTTAGAAAATTTTAAATTTGAAAAAAAAAAATAGTTTAGACAAAAAATACGATTAGAATAAAAAAGATATGTTTATCTTTTGATACAAAAGATATGATTAGAATAAAAATATGTTTAGAATGATATAATGAAGTTGAGTAATTAAAATATACAAATGTTATCATTTTTATAAAATCCTACATTTAAAAAAAGAGAGGATAGGTTTATCGTACACCTTATTAACTTATTTTCAACTTAGTGTTTAAAATCATACATAGTTTTATTTTAATCATATATTACAACTTAAAACTACTGTTCGAAAAATAGAGATTTATCTTTGATACAAATGTTGTATATTTTTAACATCACAACTTTGTCGAAATGTTGATCTTATCTTGACATATTTATAAAATCATAATTTTAAGTTGTATATGTATCGGACTGCCAAAAACTTGACAGTCATGACAATAGATATGACTGCCACACTCCCGACAAAAATGCAGTGCTACTGCAAGTTTGAGACATATTGGAGAAGAATAAATCATTAAATTTTAATAGCAAACTTAAAAGTCCAAAAACATGAGAAGGTGGAAGGGTAAGAAAGCATTTTGTACACAATCAGTAACTAAAAAGATTAGGCTTAATTGCACTTTGATATCCTCAACTATTTCTGTTTTTCAACTTCATACCCTAAACTTTTTTTTTGTAACAAGTTGATACCCGAAAAAAAATTTGGACAAAAATACCCATGGTCAAACTTGAAAATTATCCCCACCCCCCTTCCTGCTTCCGGCCACCCCCCCCCCCCCCCCCCCCCTCCTGCTTCCGGCCGCCTCCACCACCTCCCAGCCCCGCTCCGACCACCCGCCCTCGTCTCTCTCCCTAGGGCACGGCAGCGTGGGAGGAGGGGGGCTGGGAGAGGGTGGACGGAAGCAGGAGAGGGAGGAAGCGGCCGGAAGCGGGAGGGGGTGGCCGGAAGCGGGAGAGAGGGGTGGCCGGAGGGGGGGGGGGGGGTGGCGGGGCGGGAGGGGGGGGGGGGGGCGCTGGGGCTGTGCGGGAGGAGGGGGTGGCCGGAGTGGGGGAGGGGGGAGGGGAGAAGCGGAGAGGAAAGAGATGAGGACATTTTCTGAATTTTTAAAATTTTAGGTATGATGTTGAAAAAAAAAAAATAGTTGAGGTATTAAGTTGTTGAGTAATTGAGTAAAAAAGTTTATGGTATTAAGTTGAAAAACCGGAATAGTTGAAGGTATCAAGTGCAATTAAGCCAAAAGATTATACACAAAGTTCCTGACTAAAATCCAATAACATTGGTAACCTGAGATTATGATCCTATATAAGAGTTCGGTGGAGAATGATTAAAACAGCATGAAGCAACAAATTCAGAACTGCTAGAAGGTCGCAATGAAGAACGATTGTACGGTCAGAAAAGAGACCAAAAATGGATTCGGTAGAAGTTTATATCTGGAAAGATCGTGTGATAAGATCATAACAGTAATCATAACAGTACAAAATAAATGATCTTGTGGAAATTGCGGCAGAAAGGTGCAAGAAAGTTCACCAGTCTCACGGCCCGTCCCGTGAGACTAGTGAACTTCCTCTTGAAATTGTGGTCCCATATCTATGGGAGATCAAAGATGAACTATAGGTATGTTAAGACTCGGGCAGGATAAATGCGGTCAAGTCAGAGGTCCGTCCCGTGCAGGGATAACCGGAGGTAAAAGTCCAAGTGGGAGACTGAACGGGTGTCACCAGTCTCACGGCCGCACCACTTGCGATTTCAAAATGATCATCGGAATGGACTTCCTCACATCTGCAAAGACGGTTCCAATGCCTCATCTGGGAGTCGTCGGGATCATGGAGGAGGGCTCTATGTGCATGGTGAATGTTGCACGAGTCGAGTCCACGAAGGAAAGGCTCTCTCCGCCCTCCAACTCAAGAAGGGAGTGAGACACGGAGGGACGACCTATCTGGCGGTACTCAATACGGAAGAGATGCCCGTGCAAGGGGATGTTCCACCGGAGATCGAAGACGTCCTTGCGGAGTTCGAGGACGTCATGCCGCAAGAAATTCCGAAGAGGCTACCTCCGCAGAGGGATGTAGATCATGCCACCGAGTTGGAGCCGGACACGAAGCCGCCCGCAATGGCCCCATATCGCATTGTCCCGCTAGAGCTCGATGAGTTGAAGAAGCAACTAAAGAGCTGCTCGATGCGGGATTCATCAGGCCGTTCCAAGGTCCCGTTCGGTGCATCGGTGCTGTTCAAGAAGAAGAAGGATGGAAGCCTTCGTTTGTGCATCAATTATCGTGCACTAAACAAGGTGACCGTCAAAAATAAATATCTCATCACATTGGTGTCTGACTTGTTCGATCAACTGGGAGGCGCACGATACTTCTCCAAACTCGATCTGCGCTCGGGATACTATCATGTGCAGATAGTCGAGGGGCACGAGGCAAAGACAACATACGCCACAAGGTATGGCGCGTATGAATTTTTAGTCATGTCCTTTGGTTTAACAAATGCTCCTGCGACTTTTTGTACTTTGATGAACAAGCTTTTCCATCCTTCCATGGATTGATTCGTCGTGGTCTATCTCGACGATATCGTCGTGTACTCGAACACGATGGATGAGCACATCGAGTATTTGAAAACGGTGTTCCAAGTGCTGAGGGAAAACGAACTCTTCGTCAAGCGGGATAAGTGTTCATTTGCACAAGAAGATGTGTCGTTCTTGGGACACTGGATCGGACTTGGCAAAATATCGATGGACGAGGCGAGGGTCCAGTCCATACGGGAATGGGAGGCTCCCACCAGGCCGACGGAGCTGTAATCATTCATAGGCCTGGCGAACTACTATCGGCGGTTCATCCGGGGATACTCCACCATAGTAGCACCACTTACCGACTGTTGCGAAAGGATCAGGCATGGAATTGGACGCCCAAGTGCGAGGAGGCCTTTCATGCACTCAAAAGAGTCGTGACGGAGGAATCGGTCTTGTCATTGCCGGACTACTCCAAGGCGTTCGAGGTGCATATTGATGCGTTCGCCTTCGCCATCAGTGGAGTGTTGGTGCAGGAAGGACATCCATCGTATTCGAGAGCCGTAAGCTGAATGACACAGAGCGGCGATACACTATGCATGAGAAGGAGGTGACCGTGGTCGTTCATTTCTTTAAAACATGGCGGCATTATCTCCTTGGCACCAAGTTTGTGGTCATGACGGACAATGTTGCCATGAGTTACTTTCAGTCACAAAACAAGCTGTCCCCCCAAGCAAGCGAGATGACAAGGCTTCTTCGCCGAGTTTGACATGAAACTTCGATACAAGCCGGGCAAGGAGAACCATGTGGCCGATGCACTCAACAGAAGGTCGAGCTCGCAGCGGTCTGCTTGCTCAAGGGAGACATTCTTGACCATGTCAAAGTAGGTGTGGCCGATGACCCATTGACACAGGCGGTGGTGAAGCTCGTTCGCGAAGGCAAAACGTCGAAGGTTATGGCTGAAGGACGGACTTCTCTACACAAAGGGCGACAGGATGGTCGTCCCCAAGTAGGGTGGCTTGCGGAGGCAGCTACTCAAGGAATGCCACGATACCAAGTGGGCTGGACATCCGGGACAGAAGCAGACTTTAGCATTGCTGGAGGCCGCCTACGATTGGCCTCGCATGCACGAGAACGTCGAGGACTATGTGCGTACTTGTCTTGTGTCCAACAAGACAAGGTGGATCATCAGAGACAGTCGACTCGGCTTGAGCATGTCCCCGTGCCGAGTCGACCGTGGGAGAGCATAACTATGGACTTCATCTCTGTCTTGCCGAAAGTGGGGGCGCTTGGGTCCGTTTTCGTAGTGGTGGATCGCTTCTCCAAGTATGTGACATTCATTGCTGCTTCATTAGACTGCACAACATAGGAGGCCGCGCGCTTGTTTATTTTTCATGTGGTAAAGTTTTGGCACATCCCGGAGAACATTGTCAGCGTCTGAGATTCCCGCTTCACGAAAAAATTCTGGACGGAGGTGTTCAAGATCCTTGGGACGAATTTGCACTTCTTAACCAGTTTCCACCCGCAGACGGACGGACGGACAGACGAGCGGGTCAACTCTTTACTCGAGGAGTACTTGCGACATTTTGTGAGTACAAACCAGCCGGATTGGGTGTAGCACTTAGATATTGCTCAGTTCTGCTACAGTCTTCAGAGAAGCGAGTCATCACATAGCAGCCCGTTCGAGTTGGTGATGGATCGTCAACCGCTTGTCCCGCACACATCGAGTGCGGGGTCCTCGAGTAGAATTCCCGCGACTAACCAGTTTGCCTTGGACTTCAAGGTGAAGGCGAACATTGTCAAGACGTTTATGGAGAAGGCCGCGCGGAAGATGAAGAAATGGGCCGACGCAAAGTAAAGGCCGATTGAGTACAAGGAAGGGGACTTTGTGATGATCAAGCTTTAACCATAAATGTTCAAGGTGTTCCCCAAGGTGCACAAGGGACTGATCCGGAAGTATGAAGGCCCCTTCTCCATCCTCAAGAAAGTAGGCAAGGTGACCTACAAGCTCAAGCTTTCCGCCAAGCTGAAAATTCATCTAGTCTTCAATGCGAGTTGCCTGAAGCCTTAACATTAAGACTTGAAGGACCCTCAGCGCGGAGTTTCGAAGCGACCAATGGCGACTATTACTACATCCTTCGACACGGAAGTAGAAGCTGTGCTCGACAAGAGGACCGTGCGTCGACAAGGCGTTTTCCTGTACGTGGAGTACCTCATCAAGTGAAAGAAAATATCGCACGATGAGTCCAACTAGAAACGTGCTAATACGCTGCATTAGTTCGAGACTGAGATCCAGGCATTTTTCAGTGGACATGGTTAATGGGGACGTCAACGCCTTAGGTGGGGAAGAATGTTACGCCCAATTTGTTGCGTCCCATCGAGTCAGATTTGTATAACCTTTTATGGACCAAGGTTATGCGGAATGTTTTCAGAATGTTCTAGAAAATGGTATAATCCTCTAAAAGGCTTGAGAATCTTATAGAAGATCCAAAATCTTTCTAGACGACCCATGATCTTTCTGGATGTACTAGAAGCTTCTTTATAGTTATCTAGATATAAAATAATCCCTGAAATATTTTGTTTCCAGAAGTTTCCTGCAAGCCCTATGGACACTATAAATAAGTGGGAGGTCTCATTTGCTGCTCAAGCATCTTCCAAGTTAATAAAGAACAATTACAAGTCCCTCTCTTGCTCAACTCTTCTCTAATTCCTTAGCATTCTAGCTAAACGGATTCAGGAAGGCTTTACAAGTATTCGAGGAGGAAGATAGTTTGCCGCACGCGACAAAGTGTAAGGCAAAAACGTTCAAGTCCGTGACATAGTGGCTTTGATACCAAGTTTGATGCAGAAGCAAAATATATATATATATATATATATATATATATATATAGTGTGTGTATGTGCGTGTAGAACCCAGCACACTGCCACACTAGAACTACATCCTAATCTAACTGCATAACAAAACTGATTACCCGCATAAAGACTATTAATATACAATCCGGAACTACATAGATTATACAAGAAGTTGCATACCAATATCCCAATTACAATCGTAGGCGGAAATTATGATCTAGATAAGAGTTGGATGGAGCAGACTGATCAAAACAATATCAAGTAACTAGAACTGTACACAGAAGGATGTTAATGAAGACAGCTTGTATGGTCAGCTATGTTGTACGGACTCGACATGCTACATTTCAGACACGATAACACGGATTCGACACCTATATTGTGGTGCAAAGGTTGTCTTGAAACCGTTGTCACTTGGGAGCAATCAAAACACAAAAGCAGCTCCACTTTCAGTCATGGAGTGTGCCAAGACTCCATAATGAGCCTGTATCTCATAAACATCCATGATGAACTATAGGTAAATACTGAGGACAGGTGTAGTGGTTTATGTTATATGTAGATGATATAGTATTGATTGATGAGATGGTCAACTACAGCAAAATTATAAAGGTAAGACATGGTGTAAATTCAACACATTACTGGTGAATTTGAACTGGAAGCCCGTCGAAAAGTTGATAGCCAAATGATAATGCATCCTCAATTTCATCATGAACCGCACAAATACAAATCAATAAAAGAGATCAAATGTATATGTTTACAAAACTATACTAATGAAAAATATATTAGAAATATTCAAAACAAACTAATGCTGGGTGCATGGAGATGTGCCATATAATGTTACGTGATGAACTTTTATTCTGTGAACTCGAATGAAACTTCAAAGCAGCCATAGGACTCGAAATTTTGTATGGTTCTAAAGTTACTACAACAATAAGGGGCTAACATATGGAAGTGAAACTATGTATAAATGATAGGATATCTTTGTAACAAAGCCAAGAAAGATTAGTAATAGCAGATGCAGATGTAACCTGGTCTTCCTACTCAAACAAGGAATTTAGAGATTAAAAAGTTTATCTAGAAGTCAACTTCAAAAGAGGCATCACTTTAGTTGGTAAATTTCAGTGTATTGTTTTTAGTACTTCCTTAAGTCATTTTAAACACTTGGCTTTCTTGATCTGGTTTGTTTTCGCCATTGATAAAGGCTTGTTTAACGTCTGAAAACGAGTCCAGAAGGTGCTTGAATATTATGATTAAACACTTCCATGATGTTTGGATAGACGTAAAGCCTTCTATATAGAATTGTATTAGTAATGTCTTTCATGTCAGTTTCCTTACTCGATTTAGAACACACTACATATAGGTATGTCATGCACAAACTTCTGAAAATTTGTTGGTAAAAGGTTGTTTTCTACAATACCTCTACTTTTATGCTCTCTTATTCCATTTCTTCGACAATTCTTTGGGCTTCTAACTCCTTAAAATCTAACCAGGAACCTTCTACACTTCAACCCATTCCCAGTTCAGTTCAAGAGTGATGCACTACAAATATACCGATTTACAACAAGGATATGAATTTTCTAAGAGTTTATGCATCTGAGGAATAGATGAGTGAAGGAGAAAAGGGTGTGAAGGATGAAGATTTGAGATTTTGTTGTCCCCTCCAAGAGTCGGACATGAAGAGTGCATGTAGTTCCGAGAAGGTCCAAGCCAGAATAAAATACAAGGAGAGAACCTGGCATGTGTTGCAACTTGCAACACGAATCCTAAATAGACTAAAGTAAGCACCCTGCTAAAACTTTAAACTTAAAAAAACAAAATCAGTCCTGCTCTAAATTGAATAGAAATAGAGATTCCATTCAAAGTTGATTGAATGATGATAAAACAATTACATACCTTGCCGTAAGCCCATTAAACACAATAATAATATGAAATGGATGTGAATTTTTTTAATAAGTAGGATCAGAACGACACCAAGTATGGACAAAGACTCAGGTGTCTGTTGCAAAGCTCACTCCATGGCAGTGGGAAAAGTCGAGAGAGCATAATTAGGAGTCATTTGAGCATAATCATGCAGCTTGATGTGTTGGGCAGTGAAGAATACTTGGCATCTACCTGAAGATGTTTAATCAGTAATCATCATCACTACAAACGGACTTTCATAACAAGAACACAAATATATAAGCACTAGTTCTCAGTACAATGGCATATGTCTAATGAGTTCCGTAATAGTCATTCAAGCTTTTCCTAATCAGAAGCCATAACAATACAGTGCCGAAAGCCTGAAACATTTATCAAAAATACCTAGTCCCCAAGAAAGCAGTACTAAGACAACAACCTACACCTCACCAGAATCCTCACAAAAGATTCAGCCTTTACTCTCACTACGAGGCAGCATAAGAGCACAAGATGGTTATGCCATGATCACAGGAACCAACTAATTAACCATATAACAGTAATCCTGATAAAGCATTCTACCTAAAAAGTTAAATAGTAGCACATACGGAAACAACATCCATCTAAGAATAAGAACACCCAACACTATATTCAGATTACATAAACAACAGATCTCCCATATATATACAAGTCATCCAAACATTTCCCCAAGCCATAAACCATAACATTGATAGACCAAATCCTAACATCTCATCACAAGTTTCATAAAATTACTACTAGTCAACCCTTTTTTCTGATGGAGTGCATTTACTAATCACACAAATAAGATCAGAGCCATATAGTTTTAGTATCTATAACCATCATTCTACCGTTCAAATAAAAATCCAGCCAAATATCAAACACAATGACAAAAACACAACATGATCACACCAATCCTTAACCTACATAATTCCAACTCACATGTTATTATGTTTCCATGAAATTCTCTCACAGATTTTCCCAATCAATAAATGACAACACCAAAATGAAACCATTTATCATATCCTGAATTGTCTATAGGACAACAAGAAACAACCCCTTTTCAATCTTTTTTGCATGTAGTTTGCAGCTATCCTAACAGTATCCAAATAGCTGATGGAACATTTACAACATCAATTCAATATTCTCAAGTCTCAACCAAATAACCACATCTATAGTATAAACTTCTTCAGAAATAGAGTATATAAACCCATACACCATAACAACCCAGTAGAATCAAAACCAAACCCGGGACTAAAGATCTCACCTCAACTCCCCAACAACGCTGTCGTGTGTTTTTTTTGCCTCCAGGAACAAGCATCCCCCTCCATGATTGTGATCTCAATGATGAATCTGCCTCCCACTAAGCTTCTTCCTCGTACAATACACATCCTCCCAAATGTTTCACAAAATCAACCATATCAATATTGCTTAACCAAATTCAAGAGATCTTAAGTCTCACAAAATTATGACAATTTTCAACCTTTATTGTTCTGATGGTGAAAGCAGCACTAACTATTCACACACATAAGTTCAGGACTTCAAACCTATAAATCGACCGTTTCAATCACAATTTCCTGAACCCTAAACCGGATGAGCAATTAACCCAATATGTCATCACAAGTTTCCCAAAATTACCGCAAGACCGGACCTTCTATTCTTCAAATGGCAAAAGTAGCACCAACTAATTACATAAATAAGATCACGCATATAGATGACTAATACCCATGACCATCTTGCCTACCATAATAATAATAATCCAGCATAAATATCGACAAAACCAATATAACAAGATACAAGTTACATAAATGAGGGGGCATATACTTTCATAACATCAATCCGAACATTTCCTCTAGGAACCAAAACAATCCAATTCTCAAGATGCATAAACTATGACAACAGTGTTTCGGAAACAACATCTGACTAATTAGACCGGTACCATTCAGAAGACCACCAACAAAGTTTCTAGCTTTTACTACTAAACCACATTCGAAATACAATCTTTTAATCTCAAACAGACCCACATAATCGATTCAGCATTATTCCAATAACTTCTCTAGGAAAGTACCATAACAAAGCTAAGCAAATTTACCTCAACTCTCCGCCGACGCTGCCGGTTTCTTCGCCTCTCCGGAACAGCACCCGCCGCCGTGATGATGATGGTGATGGCCGTGGCCGTGGCTGTGGCCGTGGCCGCCGCCGTGAATCTGCCTCCCGTTGAGCTGCTTCCTCATGTCGTACGCGTCCTCCCCGTCCGCGTAGTACTTGGCCTCGATGTCGTGGATCTTGTAGCCCAGCGTGGAGGCGTAGAGGTTGAACGCGGCGCGGTTGCTCCTGCGGACGTGGAGGGAGACGTACTCGGCGGCGAAGACCCCCTCCATGGCGTTCTGGGCGGCGGTCATGAGCTTGGTGGCGAGGCCGAGCTTGCGGTGGGTGCGGAGGACGGCGAGGGAGGTGATGTGGCCGTGGCAGGGCTCGGTGGGGGACTGCTCCTCCTCCATCTTGGCGAGGACGTAGCCGACGATCTTCCCGCCGTAGTCCTCGGCGACGAAGAGGAGCTGTGGCCAGGAGAGTATGTGGTAGAAGTAGTACTTCATCTGGTAGTTCTCCGGGAGGCAGAGGAGGTTGCACGCCTGCATCGCCAGGAGGTCGTCCATCGTCGCGCGGCGGATGCACACCATGTCTGCTGCGGCTGGTCTAGGGTTAGGGTTAGGGCTTGGAAGCGTGTGGAAGAAGAAGAAAGCCTTTTGATTTGGGCAATTTATATGGGTACATCATATTTTGATCATGGCTAGTCTGGATTGTGGCTAGCCCAAAATTTTGTGGTTTTCACTAGGATAGTCCAATTTTTTGATCCATGGCTGTCCCAATCCCCCCCTTCCCAACCCAATTTTTTTTTCCTTCATATTCTCTCTTCCAAAACCCTCGCCCCTCTCTTCTTCTTCTTCTTCTTCCTCTTCTCCTCCACCTCTCCTCAATCCCCAACATCTTCATATTCTCATCCACAACTCATAAATCTCCAACATCTTCAACTTCTCCTCCTCTTTTGAAAAAATTAATTCAAGCACTCAAATTCTTTCTCATTTTATTTCCAAAATCCTAGAAATTAATTTGAAAAATTCAAGCATCAATTACATTGTTTATTTCAATCCTTTGTAACTCATTTGAATGAATTAAACTACATTCGGAGTGGAAAATTACACATTTAAATTAAACCCAAGTATGAACGACGAGAAAACTCCGCGTCGACAATGCCCAATTTTATGGCAGTCCTACAAACTGAATAGACTGCCAGAAAACTGGACAGTCCTAAGTCACAGCATGTGAAACTCAGGACTGTCCATTTTTCTGGCAGTCCTACAAACTGAATGGACTGCCAGAAAACTGGGCAGTCCTAAGTCACAGCATGTGAAACAAAGGATTGCCCATTTTTTTGGCAGTCCTTACTGTATGTAGGACTGCCAGAAAATTGGGCAGTCCTTGTTTACACTAGTTGAAACAACAATATTATGGTTTCCACCAATATTAGGGTTTGTACATTATGAGGAGCCTTTGGGTGCCATCAAAATTGGAAATGAGAAGAAAATTACGGTAATTTTTGGGTATTTTCTTCTCCATTAATTGAAAATCGAAATGGAAAGAAAATTAGGATTTAAACACCATTGTACTTGGAGATAGTGATGATGAGTTGAGGAAGAAAATTAGGTTTAAATCCTATCGAAATTTTCATTTTTTTTGTTCTTCTTCCTCTTCTTCTTTTTCTTTTTCTTCCTCTTCTTGGATGAGTTAAGAAAGAAGAAGAGCAAAATTAGAAAATTTGACTTTTATACCGAAGAGTGGGATAGCCATGATCACTTTCTTCAATGGCAAATTTGTAAATAAATCAAAGTTCAAAATAGACTAGCCATGATCATATTTTGATGTGCCCATATAACTTGCCTTGATTTGTGAGGAGGATGGACAGACAAAAGAGGCTTGTTTTGCAGCTAAATATTCTGAATTATTATTATTATTATTATCACTTTTTATATAACTAGTATATATGTAAGTATCTTGCACTTATTTCATAATATTTTGAAAGAACAAATAATAGCAAATAGTACTCTTATTTTTTCTTCTATAGATAATTACATAAGTACCCATATTAAATTTAGTGAATAATTTTAACTAGTAAATATAGATGAGAGTATTTTTGGAACAAAAACTTTCATGATAAAGCCTTTTTTCTCATTATATAGTAGTATAGATTTCCTATATGTAATTACATAACTACATAAGTATAGATATAGTAGTATAGATTTTCTATATGTAATTACATAAGTACCCATATTAAATTTAATGAATAATTTTAATTAGTAAATACAGATAAGAGTATTTTTGGAATAAAAACTTTCATGGTAAAGCATATTTTTCTCATTATATAGTAGTATAATATAGTAGTATAGACTAGTATATATGCAAGTGCCTTGTACGTATTTCATAATATTTGGGAAACAAATAATAGCAAATAACAATCTTAATTTTTGTTCCTATAGGTAATTACATAAGTACACATATTAAATTTAATGAATAATTTTAAATAATAAATATAGAAGAGAGTATTTTTTGAACCAAAAAATTTACAGTGAAGTCTATTTTTCTCATTATATAGTAGTATAGATTTACAAGTTGCTATAAAAATTTAAATTTTGGAATGATTAAAAAAAATAAAGTGGAGTGCAGATGACATTTTAGGAGTGTCAATAATAACATCAAAAATTTACTATATTTATTATTATTTTAAATTATAACTTTATAATCTTGTGAGGATGATACATTTGTTATTTTCATCTTTCTTTCATGTCTTACCTTTAACTTATTTACCAAAATTATACATAAATGTGTTCCCAAACTCACTTTGCATATGTTGTACGGAACTAGCACAACGGTACATAGACTTGGGTAAATTTGCAGGTAGATGCCACCGGTCAATATTTAATTTTGATTAGTAGTCATAACTAAATTTGGATTATTTTGCTCCTAAAATAATTGTCATAATTTTTCTTTACAACCTATCTCCTCTACCAAATATCACGGGAAACAAATAACTTTGAGAATCCCCTCCCCCTCCATCAGTGTCCTACCACCCCAGGGACCCCTTTTATATATATTCTCTCAACGTAAAATCTCGTATACATAGGTGAATCCAGAAACTATAGCTGGAATGGACTACCATAAATTTGGGTGGATTAGAAGTGAACTAACCCATGTAAAAAATAAAATTATATGAAAAAAAGTAAACATTTTTTCGGCCGCATGCATCTCTCCACGTAAAATTATATTCTCTCCACGTAAAATTTCTTGGGCCGCATGCATCTCTCTTAACCACTAGGCTATAGGTCATATATATATATATATTTTATATATATATATATATATATATATATATATATATATATATATATATATATATATATATATATATATATATTTAAATATATATATATATATATATATATATATATATATATATATATATATATATATATATTTATTTGTGTGTGTGTGTGTGTGTGGAACAAGGTAATTGTGTTAACAGGCTCCTGGCTCGAAGGCCTACAAATTCGGTCTGAAGGCCACTATATATATATATATATATATATATATATATATATATAGTGGCCTATATATATATATATATATATAGGGCCACTATATATATATATATATATATATATATATATATATATATATGGGCTGGGAGAGTGGCCTTCAGACCGAATTTGTAGGCCTTCGAGCCAGGAGCCTATTAACACAATTACCTTGTTCCACACACACACACACACACACACACACACACACGCATATATGGTATGGACCTTTGGGCTGGGAGAGTGGCCTTCAGACCGAGATGTTAACTGGCAGCTTTGGTATCATGCCAGAGGAGGAGGAGATTCATCACACTATTATGGGGTTCGGCCCACTCAAAGCTCCGGGTCCGGACGGCTATCCAGCCATTTTTTCAACGAAACTGGAGTACAGTCAGCAAGGATATTTGCGCAATGGTTAGACAATTCTTCACTGATGCTATCATGCCGCCAAAATTGAATCACACCAACATTGCTCTCATACCAAAATCTCAATCTCCTTCAACTCCGATAGATTTTCGACCCATTGCACTCTACAACGTGCCGTACAAGATCATCTCCAAACCTCTCACCAATCGAATTCGGCCTCTTATGGACAAAATTATCTCCCCAAACCAGAATGCTTTAATCCCCGGCAGACAAATATCGGATAACGTCATTATTGCACAAGAGATCATTCATGCCATGAAGAGATTTCCTAAGAGCAAGAACGCCTTCGCGCTAAAAATTGATATGTCAAAGGCTTATGATAGACTATCTTGGACATTCATCAAAGATGTATTACATGGTGTTGACATCAGAGGGAAGTCCAACGAATTGATCATGAGCAGTATAACATCATCGTCTTTCTCGATCCTAGTCAATAAAACCCCTCATGGTTACTTCAGACCGGTGAGGGGCATCAGACAAGGATGCCCCCTATCACCATATGTCTTTATTTTGTGTGTCGATGTCCTCTTCTGACTTTTCCATCGAGCTGAACGGAATAACCTTTTTAATGGTATCCGTATCAACAGGTATTCCCCATCCATCTCACATCTTTTGATTGCTGATGACATATTTATTTTTGGTCAGGCCAATCCGAATGCACTTCTGTTTACGAAAGAGTTGCTTCGTAAGTTCTCCGATTGGTCGGGACAACAAATAAACTATAAGAAATCGAGTATCCTCTTCAGCAAAAATGTTACTCAGCAAGAACGGTTTGATATGGCTCAACTCCTTCATCTCTCGGACATGAATGCCAGAGACAAATATCTCGGCCATGAATTACTACAACCCAAAGGAAGATCCTCTTCCTATGCCTCTATGATTGATAAATACGAAACTCGATTGAAAGGTTGGAAGGCCAAGCTTCTTTCGCATGCCGGTCGCTCTACGCTCATCAAATCCACTCTCGGATCTATGCCAATATATTACATGTCTACACATAAAATCCTACGCTCAGTTGCCAACACCCTTACTAGGCAGCAGAGTGCTTTTTGGTGAGAACATGATCGTATGGAGCGCAAAATGTATTTTTTAGCTTGGGACAAAATTGCTCAACCAAGAATGGTTGGAGGATTGGGTTTCAGAAAGATGGAATGGGTTAATGGCGCGTTGGTCGGAAAGCTTCTCTGGAGGTTCCTAAACAAACCTCATCAACTGTGGACTCGCTTATTGCGGGGCGTCTACCTCCAGAATACATCCTTATGGTTCGCTAAGCGGTCGAGGAGAGACTCCCCAACCTGGACGAGTATACTCCACGCGAGGAAATTCATGGCAGACAAGATTATCTGAAAAATTAACGGGGGATGGATTGACATTCTTAATAACCCGTAGATTCCTAGTCTCCCTGGTTTCAGAATTACTTCTAATATCAGTCTCCCGACTGGTATTAAACAGGTTCGTGACCTATTTGAACCTAATGCTCGAACATGGAAGAAACCGCTCATTGAATCTATTTTTTCTCCTCTTGAGGCGAAAGCTATTCTGGAAATTAACCTGCGGGGAGAAGACGGGGATGACTCTCTCATTTGGACCGAAGCCAGGAATGGTATGTTCTCCTCGAAATCATTATATGAATCGATCTGCCGACATGGGCCTAGCAGTTCTATCATTGCATTGGACCATGGTGTGTGGAAACAACTGTGGAGCTTGAGAAATTTGTCACCAAGAGTTCAGTTATTTATCTGGAGAGTGATGAGAAATGCATTGCCATTACTATCTTCTATCAACAAACGTATTGTCACGCCCCAGAACCAGAATACTGGAGAGCAGAAAAATGACTCAGCCAGCTACGTAATACCGGTAGATGAATACCGTATAATACGATCAATGCTGTCTAAAAGACGAGGGGGTACATACTACATGAAAGTCTCACTATGGTCACTTCGTATCTATTGTCTCAATCATTCAAATAAGAAACAGAAATGGAGAACATGTAAGATAAAGCAGTTAGGCATCCCAAACGCTCAGTCAAATGTTCTTGATATTTGGTTTTACAAAACATAGCCAGATGATGTAGCAAAGTATACACAATTGTTTATCAGCTGCAGTCTGACTTTAGTTGCAATTATGCAAAAGTAATTACAAGACAATCCGACTAATATGTCGGTGCCAAACAGCAAGTATAAAGTAATTAACAAAACGAGCGGGGAAGTAAGGAACCCACTCGAGTCCTCCTGCTATCATTTTTCTAGTATTGACCATCTTAGAGGTGGAAGTAAGCTGAGTCCTCGGGGACCGGCTCTAAATCTGGCCATGAAAAACCAGAGAGGTTAGACCTCTAATAGTAAGTACCGCAAGGAAGCACGATATGAGAAATTAAAACCAGTAATAAGATAATGTGATATATAGATCTCTGCTTGCTACTGGGATTCACATAACATCACGACACTTCGAACCAACCTCCCAACAAACAAGGACAGAAGTTGGCCCATCATGTCCTGACATTCTGATCATCTCAGTTAGGTAACATAGTAGATACAGTACACAACAAGTCGATTTAACGGCCATGCAACTACTACGGCTTGCTATGGTGAGTTCCAAGTTATCCTGGAATTATGTAATAAGGATTCCTCAGTTCTTACTATGTGCAAGTAAGGCTAGTTTACCCAGTCAATCAATTACGCCAATCATAAATTAGACGAGTCCCAGCGGGACGTCCGTCATCAATATACAATGTACAATAAATAATATAAGCAGATACCGCTCCCTGCCCGTGTGCAGATTTGCAGTATCTGTGGGAACCAGCCGGCCTGTCGGGCACTAATAGTCCCAAAGAGGGCTACCTTGTAAGAACTCGAAAATCCATTCTCTCCATGCAATCATTATTTTATTTAACTTAATAGCCTCTATGTTAAGTGAAATCACATGCCGTGGATCATGGTCATTCAAAATGAGTACTTTCGTACAACCACGACATGCACAACTCTACAACGATACCCGTACGGTTAGGTTGTAGGTCTTACATAGCGTAATACAACTGGTATGGATCTTTGGGCTGTTAACTAGCAGCTTTGGTATCATGCCAGAGGAGGAGGAGATTCATCACACTATTATGGGGTTCGGCCCACTCAAAGCTCCGGGTCCGGACGGCTATTCAGCCATTTTTTCAACGAAACTGGAGTACAGTCAGCAAGGATATTTGCGCAATGGTTAGACAATTCTTCACTGATGCTATCATGCCGCCAAAATTGAATCACACCAATATTGCTCTCATACCAAAATCTCAATCTCCTTCAACTCCGATAGATTTTCGACCCATTGCACTCTGCAACGTGCCGTATAAGATTATCTCCAAACTTCTCACCAATCGAATTCGACCTCTTATGGACAAAATTATCTCCCTAAACCAGAATGCTTTCATCCCCGGCAGACGGATATCGGATAACGTCATTATTGCACAAGAGATCATTCATGCCATGAAGAGATTTCCTAAGAGCAAGAACGCCTTCGCGCTAAAAATCGATATGTCGAAGGCTTATGATAGACTATCTTGGACATTCATCAAAGATGTATTACATGGTGTTGGCATCAGAGGGAAGTCCAACGAATTGATCATGAGCAGTATAACATCATCGTCTTTCTCGATCCTAGTCAATGGAACCCCTCATGGTTACTTCAGACCGGTGAGGGGCATCAGACAAGGATGCCCCCTATCACCATATGTCTTTATTTTGTGTGTCGATGTCCTCTTCCGACTTTTCCATCGAGCTGAACGGAATAACCTTTTCAATGGTATCCGTATCAACAGGTATTCCCCATCCATCTCACATCTTTTGTTTGCTGATGACATATTTATTTTTGGTCAGGCCAATCCGAATGCACTTCTGTTTACGAAAGAGTTGCTTCGTAAGTTCTCCGATTGGTCGTAAACTATAAGAAATCGAGTATCCTCTTCAGCAAAAATGTTACTCAGCAAGAACGGTTTGATATGGCTCAACTCCTTCATCTCTCGGACATGAATACCAGAGAAAAATATCTCGGCCATGAATTACTACAACCCAAAGGAAGATCCTTTTCCTATGCCTCTATGATTGATAAATACGAAACTCGATTGAAAGGTTGGAAGGCCAGGCTTCTTTCGCATACCGGTCGCTCTACGCTCATCAAATCCACTCTCAGATCTATGCCAATCTATTACATGTCTACACATAAAATCCTACGCTCAGTTGCCGACACCCTTACTAGGCAGCAGAGTGCTTTTTGGTGGGGACATGATCGTATGGAGCGTAAAATGTATTTTTTAGCTTGGGACAAAATTTCTCAACCAAGAATGGTTGGAGGATTGGGTTTCAGAAAGATGGAATGGGTTAATGGCGCGTTGGTCGGGAAGCTTCTCTGGAGGTTCCTAAACAAACCTCATCAACTGTGGGCTCGCTTATTGCGGGGCGTCTACCTCCAGAATACATCCTTATGGTTCGCTAAGCGGTCGAGGAGAGACTCCCCAACCTGGACGATTCTGGGTCTTTCATCCATCAGGAGTCTAGTTCGTCCCTCCATAGGGGTTTCACTGATACTAGTTCTATGGGCAGAGATTTCAGGAGAAATAGATATTCTTCCTGTATCAAGATGTTCCATAGAATTAGATCGTGAAATTCTCACTAAATTAGAGGAAGATGTCTCATCATCATGTGATTGGGGTCTTCTTCCGCTTAATATAGTAGAGATAGTATTGCCAGAAGCAATAAAGTACTCAGTATGTACTTCAAGTTTTGGTTTTAAGGATTTGACAAAAAATTGCATTTCATTGTCAAGCCTTAATTGTTCTAACTTAACTAATCGGGGTTGTATAGTTTTACCCATACCAACCTCAAAGAGTTTAACCAGATGTTTGGGAGTAATGGATTTAAACGTTGGAGTATCGTTTAAAGCCATACAATGTTCCTATTGTATTCCTAAAACCTTGGATCCAGGCATAAGTTCAATGCCTTGAAGGTTTATGGATAAAGTACAGGTTTTTTTTTCTATATTTTCATCATCAAGACTTATTGAAAAGTCTGGGTGAATGTTTATTCCAAATAACCTATTTACCAGATTTGATTTAGCACCTCCAATAATACTATTAAGAGGGCTGTTAATGATACGTTCATCCATACAGATTACTAGTATGGGAGTATCAATTCCTGTTCGGAATAAACCAGTTATTTTTAACTGGATTAACCCAATATGTAGATATCTCTTTCTTTCTTCTGGATTATTAATAGTTTTCTTTTTAAGAAACTGAGCAACAGATTTATTGTCAGTCTCAATAATAAAATTTCTGTAAAGAAGATAAATTCTCAAACGTTTTATTGCTAATTTAACAGCAAGTAGTTCTTTATCATAAGTCGCATACTTAGTCTGGATTTTAGTAAATTTCCCAGAGGTATAAGCAACGATCTCTTTATTTTTTGCAATTAATACTCCTGCCCAAAAATAATCAGAAGCATCAGTTTGCAGAACTAACTTATCTTCATCTAATGGGAAATAAAAGATTTTCTGGTCTTTTACCAGATCCTTAATTTTAGCAATTTTCTCTTTTTTACTTGATGAAAGTGTAATTGATATTCTACTAGTATCCCACTTTCTAGGTTGTTCACCAGTCATGGTTTTATACTTGGCTTGTTCAGCAGCTAGTTTTTCCTATAATTTTTTAACTCTAGCAGAAAGATGATGAATAAACTTTCTACCATAGTTAAGCAGACCAAGAAAGCTCTGAAATTCCTTCAAAATTTTGAAGTCTTCAGGAAAGTCTTTTATTTTAGCATAGATATGCTGCTGTAACTCAATCTGTCCATTTTTAATAATTTTTCCTAAGAAGTCAATCTCTGTCTTAAACAGTTCGATTTTCTTAGGACTAAGTATAATACCATTATCAAGCAACATCCTTGTTACCTGCAATAAATGATCCTTATGTTCATCAGCAGTTTTAGAGAACACAAGAATATCATCAATATAGACAACGACAAAGTCTAGATGTCCAAAGATTGAATTTATCCATTTCTGGAATATTTGTGGAGCGTTCTTTAATCCAAAAGGCATAACTAACCATTCAAAGTGTCCCTGAGGACAACTGAATGTAGTTAGCTCAATGGAAGTTTTATCTGCAAGCTTGAGTTGCCAAAAACCAGACTTGGCGTCAAACTTACTATAAAACTTAGCTCCCTGTATCTGCCTAATTAAATTCTCAGCAGAGGGAATAAAATAACCATCAAATTTCGTATAGCTATTAAGCTTACGATAATTTATAACCATTCTAGCCTTTCCTCTTTTTATTTCAGCATGATTTCTAACTAAGAAAGCTGGAGATGAATGAGTACTATTGCTTTTTTGTATTAATTTTAATCGAAGTAGTTCATCAATTTGTTTAGCAAATTCCTCCTTGTCTGTAGGAGAAACATAATGCTATTAACACAAACTTTCGATTCTTTATGTATGTCTAAAAGCTCAATTTTACAATATCGTGGAGCTTTATCAAACCATTTTAATGGATTATCAGAATACAAAGGTTCTAACATACCATGAATAACTTTTTGGAAATTATTATCAGTCGGAAGGCTACAATCGCGTCTCAACTGATGCAGCTGTAAAGCTTGGTGGACAAGTTTGTTTTTTTATGGCCCAAGAAGAAATAGAGTCTGTTGGTTCTTGGCCTTGGCCGGAAGAAGATAATGGTTCCGGTCCAGATCTCTGTGGATCAGTTCGTACATAGTTTTTGTTTTCAGACACTAATGATGCAGAAGTGCAGATGATTCCTGTTGATGATGATTCTCTATCTTTCCTCTATGATTGGGATGGATGGTGGGATGCCATTATGTCTGATCCCCAGCCCATCTACATTAATGAGGAGATAACTTCTCCGGAGTACATCTCATCTGATGCCAATAATGATTCACCACCCACTTGCAGTTCTCATGACTCGCCACTAACCGGTGGACAGGTGGAGGATTCGTTTCCGTCCGAAATGAATAAAGTATTGACAAGACGGCACGTTCTTCACAACAGTACTGGCAAAAGTCTTGTTTTATTGGAAAGGTACGAGCCTCTTGGGTCCGCCTTTCAGAAATTGGGCCTGTGTGCCCTGTTGAGCCTGTGTGGCTGGAGAGGCCTGTGTGGCCTACCTCTCGGATACTATGGTATTATTCATAGTGTTTCGTTACACACAAATAAAGGTATACTTTTGACACAAGGATTTATTGAGCCAGTGTCAAGACATAATGTATGTATTACAGTAAAAAATACAGTCTATGAGGGTGATTATATTATTCACCGTGCTGACCCTATTGGGTTATTAGTAATACATAAATATGAGGATTTACCTATGGTGGAAGAACCTCTTCCGTCTAAAACGGTACCTCAACCTAGTTCAAGTATTGGTTCCAGCAGGAGAGACCCTGAGGAGCATTACTATGAATTTAGAATCTATATGAATAAACTCACGTCAGAAGAAACATCAAATTCTAGCCTCCAGCAAAGTAAAGGTGAACAATTTGAAATTACTGACGAAGATCTAGAAAAGCTGAGAGAAGCTATTCCTCATTCTGATAAAAAGGAAGTATATAAACCTATATCCTTCCAATCTCGTTTTTTAAACAAACATACCTATGTATTCGAAAGAATGCAAGGAAACATCGAGCTTCGAGGCGGAGAAGATTTTTCTTCTATATGCCTTCTCGACAAAAAGAAGATCGAAAAATTAAAAAAGAAATACCCAAAAATGAGATATCTACATATTGGGTTAATCCAGTTAAAAATAACTGGTTTATTCCGAACAGGAATTGATACTCCCATACTAGTAGTCTGTATGGATGAACGTATCATTAACAGCCCTCTTAATAGTATTATTGGAGGTGCTAAATCAAATCTGGTAAATAGGTTATTTAGAATAAACATTCACCCAGACTTTTTAATAAGTCTTGATGATGAAAATATAGAAAAAACCTGTACTTTATCCATAAACCTTCAAGGCATTGAACTTATGCCTGGATCCAAGGTTTTAGGAATACAATGGAAATATTGTATGGCTTTAAACGATACTCCAACGTTTAAATCCATTACTCCCAAACATGGTATGTTAGAACCTTTGTATTCTGATAATCCATTAAAATGGTTTGATAAAGCTCCACGATATTATAAAATTGAGCTTTTAGACATACATAAAGAATCGAAAGTTCGTGTTAATAGCATTATGGTTTCTCCTACAAACAAGGAGGAATTTGCTAAACAAATTGATGAACTACTTCGATTAAAATTAATACAAAAAAGCCATAGTACTCATTCATCTCCAGCTTTCTTAGTTAGAAATCATGCTGAGATAAAAAGAGGAAAGGCTAGAATGGTTATAAATTATCGTAAGCTTAATAGCTATACAAAATTTGATGGTTATTTTATTCCCTCTGCTGAGAATTTAATTAGACAGATGCAAGGAGCTAAGTTTTATAGTAAGCTTGACGCCAAGTCTGGTTTTTGGCAACTCAAGCTTGCAGATAAAACTTCCATTGAGCTAACTGCATTTAGTTGTCCTTAGGGACACTTTGAATGGTTAGTTATGCCTTTTGGATTAAAGAACGCTCCACAAATATTCCAGAAATGGATGAATTCAATCTTTGGACATCTAGACTTTGTCGTTATCTATATTGATGATATTCTTGTGTTCTCTAAAACTGCTGATGAACATAAGGATCATTTATTGCAGGTAATAAGGTTGTTGCTTGATAATGGTATTATACTTAGTCCTAAGAAAATCGAACTGTTTAAGACAGTAAGGCTACCAGTGTCTGCCCGCTTTCCTCAATAATTGAGGAAAGATTCCTTCTTATCGTCCAGCTATTACATCTGCTTTTGCTGGTGCGCTGTCACGTCAACTTTAGATGGTGTGCCGTCTTGTCAATACTTTATTCATTTCGGACGGAAACGAATCCTCCACCTGTCCACCGGTTGGTGGCGAGTCATGAGAACTGCTAGTGGGTGGTAAGTCATTATTGGCATCAGATGAGATGTACTCCGGAGTAGTTATCTCCTCATTAATGTAGATGGGCTGGGGATCAGACATAATGGCATCCCACCATCCATCCCAATCATAGAGGAAAGATGGAGAATCATCATCAACAGGAATCATCTGCACTTCTGCATCATTAGTGTCTGAAAACAAAAACTCTGTACGAACTGATCCACAGAGATCTGGACCAGAACCATTATCTTCTTTCGGCCAAGGGCAAGAACCAACAGACTCTATTTCTTCTTGGGCCATAAAAAAACAAACTTGTCCACCAAGCTTTACAGCTGCATCAGTTGAGACGCGATTGTAGCCTCTGCAAGAATTGCATCCTCCGCGCTGTCGTCTCCCTTTGCTTGTAAACCTGCTGGACCAAGACACATATTATTAAAAAAATCTTGGAGCAGGACCAGGTTCTCTTCTTTATTGACGGGCTTCACGGTAATATAGTCCGCCAGAATGATATTGCTGCTACTGGAGAGGATCGTCTGTCCTCCGGAAAGCTTTCCGGCTTCGACAAAAAATCCCGAGCAGCGCCATAACGTTCCTTTCCTTCGTTGAAGTTACCCTGCTTGAAAAGAGAGAACTGGAGTCCTGGATCACCGGCAAGACGATGGAGCTCCCAAATTTGATATGAGGGAAAGCATTTGATGTAGCGCTTCTCCTCCCAAATACTCCAGATTCTGAACCGAAACATGGTCTGAAATCTGGAAGCACTAGCTTTAGCACCTTTCCAGCAAATCTCTGGGATCATTTGCTTGTAGATGTTATCATCCGAGGAGCAGATGAACATCTCATGAACAAAACCTTTTTTAATCTGTACGGGCAGGTTGACAATCTCCTGGAAACAGGATACCAGGTGAATGTTCCCGTAGCTTGAGTATACAACCTCTAACCCTTCAAAATACTTAGTGATGTTAGAGTCATCTAAGCGTCTGAAGTATTTTATGAGGCGGGCTTCATCAATTAGCCCTTGCTTATATCTCGTTATCATTCCCTGTGCCATACCTTCGGCATCCATGCTTTGGGTTCTTTCATCGTCAATGGACAGGGAGGAGCAGAGCTTTAGCAAGTCTGGTATTCTTAGATTGACCAGATCATGGCTATTAATCTGCTCAAGGATTTTGCAGAGTTCTTTATGTTCAGAGGAAGGTCCGCTGAACAAATCTTTTTCCATAGCATCCAGAGCAGGTGACCTTGATGTAGCGCTATAATCCATCATCACAAGAGTCTGCTGCCTGACCTCATGGAGTTTAGAGTTTAGCTGTTCAGATTTGGCTCGAACAGCAAGAAATTGTTTCTCAATTTGGGATAACCAGAAATTGGCTCCCTTGGTGTTATTAGACTGAATGGCTCGATAACAGCCATTGAACTTATCCCAAGAATCTTTGTTATTTTTCTCCAATTCTTGGTTATACCAGTTCTTCACAACAGTACTGGTAAAAGTCTTGTTTTGTTGGAAAGGTACGAGCCTCTTGGGTCCGCCTTTCAGAAATTGGGCATGTGTGCCCTGCTGAGCCTGTGTGGCTGGGGAGGCCTGTGTGGCCTGAACTTGGGCCTGTGTGCCTTGGGGTGCTGATACGGCCATTTGGCTATTCGCCTGGCCTGCCGCTACTGGAACTGGGCTATTCGCCTTAGGCGCTCCAGATGATGACGTTGATGCTTGGTAACCGGCACCAGCTTTGGGCTTCTTTTGGCCAGTGACAGGAGTGAAGGCATCTTGCCACTTCATCTCCTCGTGGATAGCTTTCATTTTTCTGTATTCTTCCGGATCCATAGCATCACGGCTTGGTAAGAGTATCAGCAAGAAAGTTAGTATATCCAGGGATATAATTAACTTCATAATTAAAAATTTCTAAATAAAGAGCAATTCTAATCCTTCAAAGATTTTTTCCTGGATTATTAATATTTTTTTTTAAGAAACTGAGCAACAGATTTATTGTAAGTCTCAATAATGAAATTTCTGTAAGGAAGATAAATTCTCAAACTTTTTATTGCTAATTTAACAGCAAGTAGTTCTTTATCATAAGTCGCATACTTAGTCTGGGTTTTAGTAAATTTTCCAGAGGTATAAGCAACGATCTCTTTATTTTTTGCAATTAATACTCCTGACCAAAAATAATCAGAAGCATCAGTTTGCATAATTAACTTATCTTCATCTAATGGGAAATAAAGGATTTTCTGGTCTTTTACCAGATCCTTAATTTTAGCAATTTCCTCTTTTTCACTTGATGAAAGTGTAATTGATATTCTACTAGTATCCCACTTTCTAGGTTGTTCACCAGTCATGGTTTATACTTGGCTTGTTCAGCAGCTAGTTTTTCCTGTAATTTTTCAACTCTAGCAGAAATATGAGGAATAAAATTTCTACCATAGTTAAGCAGACCAAGAAAGCTCTGAAGTTCCTTCAAAGTTTTGAAGTCTTCAGGAAAGTCTTTTATTTTAGCATAGATATGCTTCTGTAACTCAATCTGTCCATTTTTAATTACTTTTCCTAAGAAGTCAATCTCTGTCTTAAACAGTTCGATTTTCTTAGGACTAAGTATAATACCATTATCAAGCAACAACCTTGTTACTTGCAATAAATGATCTTTATGTTCATCAGCAGTTTTAGAGAACACAAGAATATCATCAATATAGACAACGACAAAGTCTAGATGTCCAAAGATTGAATTCATCCATTTCTGGAATATTTGTGGAGCGTTCTTTAATCCAAAAGGCATAACTAACCATTCAAAGTGTCCCTGAGGACAACTGAATGCAGTTAGCTCAATGGAAGTTTTATCTGCAAGCTTGAATTGCCAAAAATCAGACTTGGCGTCAAACTTACTATAAAACTTAGCTTCCTGTATCTGCCTAATTAAATTCTCAGCAGAGGGAATAAAATAACCATCAAATTTCGTATAGCTATTAAGCTTACGATAATTTATAGCCATTCTAGCCTTTCCTCTTTTTATCTCAGCATGATTTCTAACTAAGAAAGCTGGAGATGAATGAGTACTATGGCTTTTTTGTATTAATTTTAATCGAAGTAGTTCATCAATTCGTTTAGCAAATTCCTCCTTATCTGTAGGAGAAACCATAATGCTATTAACACGAACTTTCGATTCTTTATGTATGTCTAAAAGCTCAATTTTACAATATCGTGGAGCTTTATCAAACCATTTTAATGGATTATCAGAATACAAAGGTTCTAACATACCATGAATAAATTTTTGGAAATTATTATCAGTCGAAATATCGTAAGTGCAAATTTTGTCATCTATTTCACCACGTTGTACTGCGGGTGGAAATTTGGTAGCAAGTGAGACATTGAATGGAACTCTAGGAATAGAGCGTCTGTCTATGTCAAAATAATGACGATTGAAAGGAGGATAATTACGAAGATTATCCATACCTAATAAACAATCATTATCAAAATCTTTTGGGAGTACTCGGAAATTATACTGGTAAGTTTTAAAATTTCCATGAATATCAGGGATTTGGACATCATCAAGTGCGCCAAATTCAACTGATATCTGACGTCCCATAAAATCATTTAGTCTACAGGGTTTATCTAATTTATAACATAAATGTTCAGGTATGAACATATCTTGTAATAAACTAACTTCAACTCCTGTGTCAAGGAGTGCGTGAATAGTTAGTTCCTTATATCCAGGGGTACAAATTGTTAATGGTATATAGATATATCCCTGTGGATATGTCTTAAGATCAAGGGTTGTTTTAAGCATTAACTGAGATCGGAGTTATTTTCCCTAATAGAGGGTAAAGATGTATTTATAACTAGATTATCCCTTCTGGGTCTTTCATCCATCAGGAGTCTAGTTCGTCCCTCCATAGGGGTTTCACTGGTACTAGTTCTATGGGCAGAGATTTCAGGAGAAATAGATATTCTTCCTGTATCAAGATGTCCCATGGAATTAGATCGTGAAATTCTCACTGAATTAGAGGAAGATGCCTCATCATCATGTGATTGGGGAACTTACGAAGCAACTCTTTCGTAAACAGAAGTGTATTCGGATTGGCCTGACCAAAAATAAATATGTCATCAGCAAACAAAAGATTTGAGATGGATGGGGAATACATGTTGATACGGATACCATTGAAAAGGTTATTCCATTCAGCTCGATGGAAAAGTCGAAAGAGGACATCGACACACAAAATAAAGACATATGGTGATAGGGGGCATCCTTGTCTGATGATGCCCCTCACCGGTCTGAAGTAACCATGAGGGGTTCTATTGACTAGGATCGAGAAAGACGATGATGTTATACTGCTCATGATCAATTCGTTGGACTTTCCTCTGATGCCAACACCATGTAATACATCTTTGATGAATGTCCAAGATAGTCTATCATAATCCTTCGACATATCAGTTTTTAGCGCGAAGGCGTTCTTGCTCTTAGGAAATCTCTTCATGGCATGAATGATCTCTTGTGCAATAATGAGGTTATCCGATATTTGTCTGCCGAGGATGAAAGCATTCTGGTTTGGGGAGATAATTTTGTCCATAAGAGGCCAAATTCGATTGGTGAGAAGTTTGGAGATGATCTTATACGGCACGTTGCAGAGTGCAATGGGTCGAAAATCTATCGGAGTTGAAGGAGATTGAGATTTTGGTATGAGAGCAATATTGATGTGATTCAATTTTGGCGGCACGATAGCATCAGTGAAGAATTGTCTAACCATTGCGCAAATATCCTTGCTGACTGTACTCCAGTTTCGTTAAAAAAATGGCTGGATAGCCGTCCGGACCCGGAGCTTTGAGTGGGCCGAACCCCATAATAGTGTGATGAATCTCCTCCTCCTCTGGCATGATACCAAAGCTGCCAGTTAACAGCCCAAAGGTCCATACCAGATGTATATATATGGGCCGAACCCCATATATATATGATAAATCTCCTCCTCCTCCTCTTTAAGGAGAAGTTCTACCCAGATGTAGCCTCCTCAGGGATGACCATGGACGGTCTCGCTGCTGGAGGTGGAAGACCTCCTGAAACCGTCGTTGCAGCTTCCGCCTGAAGGGCAGGGACTGAGGTGGCAGCTCCCTGAACTGCAGCTCCCTCAGCTGAAGGTGGAAGACCTCCGGGAACTGCCGCTACTACTCCTGCCTGAAGGGCAGGAACTGATGCTACTGCTCTCTCGACTGCTACTTCCGTAGCCGGAGGTAGAAGACCTCCCGGATCTGACCTCTCTGGAACTATACTAGGCCCTGCTGTCTGAGAACGAGTCACCGTCATCCTGAAGACGAATTGAACCCAAGAGATCAATATGGCACATGATAAGATATTATCAAGGGAGGACAATTGAATTCAAATGCAAGAAGAGTTGTCATGGTAATCAAAAGATCAGAAATTTCCTAAAATGTGATTGAGTAACTCCTATCATACCCTAGATCCTATGTCATAATTGCAGGCTCGTAATTAGTACTCTAAGTCGAGCACTATTATGAGATCGCACTAATTGCGACTCTGACCTGCATGGGCCACCACAAAAATGTGTCACAACCCGCACCCTGAAGAGGGGTACGAGCACGTGGTTACGTCCAGCCTACGTCACAGTATCGGTGGTAGAACGCTGTATATAGGGTCTGTAAATACTACGACTAAACAGATAAATGTACCTGTACAGTATATACACTCCGAATGGAGGTGACATAGCAATACAGTCTCAATCATATATATCAAACTAAGGTAGATAGCATGAAAAAGAGATATGATAGATAAAGCAGAAAATAAGTCCAAGATCCACAAGTCAGAGCTAAACACAACATCCAAAGTCTCAGAAAATATATGTAATAGATACTACAAAACTGAAATGTACTAGCTGGCTCGTAGGCCAGGCAAACCTAACTAAACTATGCTACTCAGGGTAAGCAAAGTTTAGTGGCTCTACCAACAAGCCACGGTCTAAATCTAGTCTATCAGACTCAACCCCGTAGTAGGTCGGGCAATCAGCCTCTGAATCATCTGTAAAATTTGTCAACGATATCCTGTCAGGAAAATGAGCAAGTACAAACACCAACAACAGTTCCATATGAATTGAGAAATACTATAAGAGACATCAATAATGAAATACAAGACAAAAATATAGGCGACTTGGGAACCATTTGAAAGTCGAGTTACAACCCTTGAACCAAACAAGGATCGGAGTTGTAGCCCTTCTTTCAAACAGGACTTAGTCTCAAATCATGGTACAGTATAAAGACAGGTAGAGCATGTGAGAAATAAAATCATAGCATGGTGAGAAGTACAGAAAGTAAAGCTGAACTGGAAATATAAGATACGCTAATAAATGTAAAAGGTGATTTGAACTATTAGAGCGATATGTAATCGGCTAGGGAAACAAGAGATGGTTATCCACTTGGCCCGACAATCCGCGGTGTCCTCAACGGAGAGTCATGCCGTCCAACCTGGATAACTGGTAATGGGGTATCTACTACACCCTACGTGAGGTGAGGGTGACGCTAGCAAAATATAGTTACAGGGAGGCTTTGATCACATAACCCCTAATAATTCTCCTATCCCCGAATAGTATCACAGATCCGGACATGGCACGTCATGACACAGGGTTCGAGAGCAGGGGGCCAGCCCACCTCCAAATCAATGTCTATATAAGTACAGAAACATAGAAATATCACATACTCATATACCAAGGGAGTCCAGGAATAACATCTCATGACAGGATCCGACGTATACTAGTCCGTGAACCGTCGTGTCAAGAATCATGTAAAACACTACAACTGAATCTGATATATTAGATATCAAGACAATAAAAACTATCAATGAATGTACTCGCCTGTGGTCCTGAGCTGATAAGGTGAATAGACGCTCAGAGTGATCACAGACCTAAAATAAGATACTATGAGTCAAACAGGGCTTAATACTGAAAAAAAAAACTAATTCAAGTCATGAATGCAAGTCTAAGTCAAAACTAGGTCAATCTAGGTCAGACTGGGTCATACTAGGTTATACTGGTTCGTACTAGGTCATACTAGGTCACTGGGAGTCAATCTAAGTCAAACTAGGTCAAACGGGGTCAAAGGTTAACTTACAGTTGACTTTTGGTCAAAAGTCAACTCTGGTCAACTCTAGGTCAACCCTAGGTCAAACTAGTCTAATGTTGACCAACTGTTGACTTTCAGTCAACTGGTCAACTCTGGTTTGGTTTCGGTCAAATCTGGCCGCTTAAAGGCTACGTTTGACTCTCGGTTGACTTTTGGTCAAAAAGATCAACTGACGTCAAAACTAGTCTATGAGTACCATATTTGATCATTACCAACCAAAGGAATCAAGTCCTAACCCTATCTTAGACTCTAGACTCAAATACCCTATTCCTAGGTAAAACCTATATTACCTTACCAAGGTAAATCCCGATAACTTGCCCAATACCAAGGAAACCTCGCTAATACTCAAGATACTAGCCTAGGCTCCTTAGGGTAGCTAGATACTATCCTATCTAAGGTTTACCTACCAAGGAATATAGGTATCCTAGGTATCTAGCCTATGTTAGGATACATGGGTATTGGTTTACCCTATTACCTATCCTTACCCATATCATATACCCTCACAACACTCTCACACTCATCCACATACAACACTCTCACAAAACACTCACCTATATCACACTCACAAGGCTCTCCAATAGGTTTTCCTACTAGTTTAGATATAGGCTATACTATGGTTTACTAGCTACACTCATAGGCTTTCATACACACACACAATAACTCATAATACACACACACACACAAAGCTATATATGGAATGATATGTGGTGTTGGAGGACTGAAATTGGGACAAGGTGGACTGTTGGACAGCCAACAAAGGGAAAAAAATCTGGACTATCATTTAGGAAATTTCTGGACTGGAATGGGGTCATATAGGACAGCCATCTATGGGTGTATATATGGACTGTTTGACAGCCATATAGGCTATGTTTGGGACAGCAAAGTGGGCTGGTTTTGATAGACTGTTCTTGACAGTTTTAGGACTGAAACTTGGGGGGTTATGGGGCAGCCAACATGGCTTAAGGGACAGCCACAAAATGGGCAAAACCTGGACTGTTTTGTGGTGTTATTAAGGACAGTTTTGGCAATGAAGGGACATGTTTAAGGCAAATGTGGGGACTGGTTTGAAGGGGTTAAATGGAGCTGTTCTTGACAGTGAAGGACAGCCATGAATGGCTTGGCTTGATGGCTGTTTGGACAGCAGGAAATAGGAGTTTTCTGGACAGGTTTGGCCTGTTCTTGACAGTGAAGGGGTGAAGAAAATCTGGACAGTGGTTGGCAATATAAGGGGCTGTCATTTGGGCAGTGGTTCCCCCCCAATAATCCCACACAACACTCCTCTACATCCTCTATCTAACACTTATCCATACCACTCAAAAATTGCCTCAAACACCACCACTACACACCCCTCTACCAACACAAACACACACACACTCATCCTCACTTGGCCGAACCTGTGTGCCCCCCCTACCAACACAATGCCACCATAATATATACACTTATATATATAAGCCATATATATATATATATATATATATATATATATATATATATATATATATATATATATATATATATATATGATGATATATATATATATAACCATATATATATATATATATATATATATATATATATATATATATACATATAGATATTTACAATATGATACATTATGATACTATGGAAACCACTAATCTAAACACATAAAAAATTTGGATAATATTAGAACAACAATAAAACAATACACAAATGATTCTATAAGTGTCCAAAGAGGGTTTTCCCTATTAGGACACGATCCTACTCCTAGGACACCTCTACAAATGTCCAAATGGACACGAAATGGACACCAATGGGCACAAAACCATGGGGGTCAATCCTAAGGGTCAAATGAATCTAATGCATGAAAAGAATGAGAAGGAGAAGGGATTTATACCTTCCGGTGACTCGAATCGATCCCGAAATGCCACCGACACGTAGGAATCCCAAACGGACACGAACGAGCTCCGAATCCTCTCAAACTTGAGGAGCTTCTCCCTTGGCTAGAATGGAGAAGGAAGGATGAATATTTGGTGAAGAAATGGGAAGATTTGGTGATGATTTGATTAGGGTTTGCTCTCAAATCAATTTGGGGAAGAACAAGAGAGAGAATGAAAGAGGAAATAATGAAGTGATGGAGGAGTCCTATCCACTAGTCATGGCCAGCCATAAAGGGGTTAAGTCGGGGGTAGTTTGGTCAATCCTAAATTACTAATCTTAATTAATACTAACCAAAATAATTAGTCTAGTCACTAACTAAAATAACTAACATGTGGGCCATGGCTAACTAGTGTGTGGGCCCGCTAGAGTCAAAACTATCCCGGGTCCCTGATACAAGTCGGAATGAGTTAAAATTCGAACCCGACTCAAATAACCCCAAAATAATACAATAAATAAATAAATAATTCCAGAATAATATTATAAATAAATAAATACTTCAAAAATATTCTAAAATAAAAAATGACAAAAATACCCATGTTTCTGGAAACTAGGGGTGACACCCATCCCCAATCAATACACAAGGATCTGTTCAAGTTATGTTAAGATTCGTGAAACTTCACATGGCTCATAAAATGAGTGATACGTGAAGGTGATTCATGATCGCTCTGTGAACATGAGAGTACATGTGTCACAAGCGATTCGTGAATCAATGAAAGCATAGAGATATGTGATGATTCGTGAAACGCACAAAACATGCAGTATCCGATGCTCCCGAGGGGGGATAACATCTCATGAAAAGATCCATATAGTACCAATCTGTGCTACCAACGTGTCAGCATCAAGTAAAGTAATCTAGAGCAAGAATATAAATCCTGGCAAGTATGAAACGGTCAGAGAATGTACTCGCCTGATAACTGAATGTCCGAAGAGGGTGTACTGCCTGAGGAGAGGTGTCTGTCTCCTAATCAGAGCAACACAAGTTACAACATGTCTAAAATAATAAAATAAACTGCTATAATGCATCTACATGTTGTCTAGGTCAGGCTAGACTATAGTCAACACTTGGTCAACTCTAGTCAACCACACTAGTCAAACTAGGTCAACTAGGCCAACCTAGACTCAATGACGTCTCACTAGGCCTAACCTTGTCTACCCTAGCATCCACACATACCAATCCAAGTCTATACAAGCCAACACAAGTAACATATCAAGGTACATCACATTCATGCATAATCAACATTATATATATATATATATATATATATATATATATATATATATATATAAGAGGAAGGAACTAACATATAAAGCTATGTGTGTGTGTGAACATGGAGGTGTACATGAAAAGAAAAATCAACACTAGTTATGAGTTTATACTACACATGGCATAAGCTAACCCATCTTCATTACATATGTATTTATACTTAACATGCATGGCTACAAGTATACTGTAGGAACAAAATCGTAAAGCACAATACTCTAGAGGGGGGTGAATAGAGTTGGCAGCGGAATAATACTAATTAAAAAATGTTAGCAGCAAGATCACAGAATAATAATCACAACTAAGTAATGTAAAGGCAGAGATAAGAAAGCAAACGCAAAGACAGCGATGTATACTGGTTTCCCTTGTTGAGGACTAATCCAGTCGGTAGAACTCTTGCTACCAGTTGAATCCACTATTGGCAAAACCTCAAGTTTTCTTACGAAGTCCTTGCAACTTCTACAACGCGAGCTTTGATACGAAGAACTCGTCCAACTTCAATTTTGAAGAGCTGAATCTTCTATCAAGTCTCTGATTACAATCACTCTGAAACTTCTAGACCGCACCGCACTGGCAAATCGACTAGAGGATTGTAATTGGCTTGGGTTCTAAAATTTGAAGCTCGAGAAAACTCTTTGGAAGACTGAAAGCTTTAGATAGAGAGAAGATTGAAAGTGAATGAGTGAGTTGAAATGATCGAAATCCTTCTCTATTTATAGGAATTCCAAAGACAGAATTCTGGCAGAATTCGGACAGAATTCGGGCATAACTCGATAAGAAAATCTTGGTCAAATTTGCAACTGCAGGAGGACCAAGTTCCAGAGAATTCAAAAATTAAAACGGCCACTAACCGAACACTGGACGAACTCTGGCCGAGTTCTGTCAGGGTTAGTTTAGGTTTTTAAAAATAGTTTTTAGGGATTTTTGAAAACCTTTTTGAAGCTTTTGTAAATACGAATGTTTTTCAAAACTAAGGATATTTTAAAAAACATTTTGAAATCATTTTATAATAGCCTATTTGCCAGTACGACTCGGTGTACAACGTATTCCTAGACTCAATAAAATGAAAAATACATTGCTCAAAGAAATACAGACTCGAACAGGCAAACATTGCTTCGGTCTTGAACTGAGTAGATAGCCATTCTTGATCATGTCCAAAAGTCCGAGATATCCTGACTAGCTTCATATATCCAGACAGAGTTTGATCAATTATTAAAATCAGTTTGACCATATGACCAATGGGCCAACAATCTCCCCCATTTTGATAATTGACAAACTATGAATGATATAACATTTAAGCTTGAAATAAAATAAAAAATTGTTCATGTCCTACAGTTTCTCAAAAGAAATGTTAGATCTTTATTTTCTCCCCCGTTGTCATTTAGCAAAATAATTGCAAAAGAGAAAAACTCTACCGCAATCAATGCATAAATAACAAACAGTGAAAAAACACAAGAAAATAATCATGATAAATGGTGGAAATATTAAAGAAATTAGAAATACATCACATGCATGTATTTGTCTCAGGCCGTTAATAATAAAACATAGAATTATTTCACAGGCAGTTTATAATAAAGAAGCAGATAAAGTTGCTAAGTAAATAAGTAAACTGATGTGAAAGATAAACTACAAAATCCATAAAGATGAAATGATGTCCAAGAGACATAAAAATATTCAGTACAAGTCCTCAAAAGAAATACTGATAATAAAGTCTAAAAAGATAGAAAAACTTGGAATGTTGGAGCATTTCCAAGTATACAGTAGATAATATCTAAGTCTCAAACATCAGATAACAATATCACATATCCTCATCATCATCATCATCATCAGCATCATGATCGGCATGTCCAGAAGGACCAGCTACAGAGGTACCAGCGCCAGAAGGGCGAGGAGGAGCGCCAGTGTAAAACTCACCGACATAGTCTCGAGGAGCACGGTCAGAACGGTACCAATCATATGCGTTACCGGGCTGAAAGTAGGCATGAACAACCTCATCCTCACAGCGGTAACCAGAGAAAGCTGGATCTCTAGGAATGGAACCGGTAGAATGTCCAGTCTGGGCGAATCAAAGATCAGCTAAAGAATTTGCAACCGCCTGATAACGGATGACATCGCAAAACTCACGCTCGCAAGCCATATCCGTCATTGAGACGTGCAAATCTGAAAGGTGCTGGTGTATGCCCTCAAAAGTTATGGCATACTGCTGAGTAGGTGGAGGAGGTGGAGCAGTAGCAGGAACAGTAGGAGGAGCAGCAGCAGTTATACAGCGATGAGATAACTTCAGAAACTTGGGCTCAGGGACTTGAGTACAAGTTGATAAATCAATGTCGAAATGCTGAAAGATGCGTGGAAGAATCATCGCATAAGAGAGATTTCTATCTCTTGCACGACAACGTCCTATCATCTTGATAATGGTCTTAGGGGCAGAAAATGGAATCCCCTTAAGAATGTGATACATAGCAGATAATTCAAGAGACGTGAAATCATCCTTTGAAGTAGACTTCGGAAGGAGAGTGGAGTAAATGATACAGTGCAATTCATAATTAAACAAGTTCAAGTTGTTTGCCTTGAACTTTCCAGAGCGAACTCGATCAGGTGCACAGAGTTCTGCTTTGAAACTAGTAAGTGTCGTGCCGTCGGAGAAATCAAATTCAGTGATATCAACAAGCGGTTCACCTTCGTTGGAAATACCAAGGATTTTCGCTAAGACAACATCATTGAAATTGATATCTAACCCTCCAACACGTGTACTTACGTCAAACGTGTTTAATATGATATTGTAGTAGAACAGTCTAATGGCATTAGTTGCTACGGGGAAACAAAGTTTAACAAAATATTATAACCCTAATGCCTCAAAGAAAGGGCGGTGTTCTGGAAACACAGTCCACTTGATGGGAGCGCCTGTGCATATGGATCTCATGGAGAAGTCTCCATACCACAGTAGGGCTTGATCTAGGGTTTGAAAGTAAAACCCGTCGAACGTGCCATCGCTAGATTGGACTGGCGAAAAGAGGGAATCCGTGAGTGGATTCGAAGATGAAACTTCCTCACTTGGGTTGGTTGTCCTCTTCCTCTTGAAGGGGTTAAATCCCTTAGGTGCCATTTGTGCAATAAAATTAAATAGCACGAAATTGAAAGGAGGGAAAATAAGGAGTTATACCTCCCGAGATTCGAATATGTTGTAGAGAACAACGAACTCCGCACGAATCCAAGTTTGGATTGATTTCACCACTTGGATTGGAAGAGAAGGGGTGGTGAAGAACTAGGGTTAGGGCTGCTCTCGCGCGGCCGATGTTGCTGTTGTGATGTAGTTTAGAAGCAATAAAGAAGAAAGACTTTCGGGTTCTGGTTATATAACCTGATACCTTAAACTGAACTCGGGCCGAATTCGGTCCGAAGTCTGGCCGAATTCGCCTGAGGTTGGTTTGAAATACTTTTTTTTCATTGGCTCATTTCAAATATTTAATTCAAAGATTAGTAATTTTGACATTAAAATAATATAATTAATGTTATTTTATAAATTAAATTTTGTTACACAGTGACTGTTTCAGATTAGCTGTAGGAGTACTGTCCCAGCTGGCGGAGGTTCACCGGAGAACTTTTAAGTACCGCTTCGCTTCAACCGTAGTTGTGGTGACAGACAGACTCTTTATTGGCTTGTCTCTAACACAGTTTTTGCATATTGAAATAGAATCATAAAATAAAATCAATTAACATTATTGACGTCCAAAATTTCTAATTCTCGACGTAAATAATTGAAACGATCTTCTGCTAGAGGTTTTATGAAAATATCAGCTAATTGATTCTCAGTATCTATGTATACAAGGTCAATATCTCTATTTTGATGATGATCTCTAAGAAAATGATGTCGGATCTCGATATGCTTAGTACGAGAATGACATACTAGATTCTTAGTCAAATTAATAGTGCTCGTGTTATCACAAAAAATGGGAATATGTGTATAAAATAAATTATAGTCTTCTAAGGTTTATTTCATCTACAAAATCTGAGCACAACAACGTCCTGCGGCGATATACTCAGCCTCTGTTGTTGATAGGGCTACAGAATTTTGCTTTTTACTAAACCATGAGACTAAAGCCTTGCCTAAGAAATGACATGTATTGCTGGTACTTTTTCTATCAACTTTGCATCCAGCAAAATCTGCATCCGAGTAACCAATAAGGTCAAAGGACTTAGTTTTCGGATACCATAAGCCAACAGAAGAAGTGCCCTTAAGGTATCGAAAGATACGCTTAACTGCGCACAGATGTGATTCCTTTGGATTAGCTTGAAAACGTGCACACAGGCAAACACTAAACATAATATCTGGACGACTAGCAGTTAAATAAAGTAAACTACCGATCATACCTCGATACTTACGTGTGTCGATCGGCTTGCCTTGTTCATCAATATCAAGTTTTGTTGAAGTTGTCATCGGAGTGCCAATTGGTTTGACATTGTCCAGATCAAACTTCTTTAGTAAATCTTTTGTGTACTTGGCTTGATTTATGAACGTCCCATTGTCAGTTTGTTTGATTTGCAGTCCGAGAAAAAATTTCAGCTCTTCCATCATGCTCATCTCAAACTCATTCTGCATACACTTAGAGAATTCTTGACACAGAGATTCATCAGTAGATCCAAATATAATATCATCGACATAGACTTGTATTAAGAGAATCTTACCATTAAAGGACTTAATAAAAAGTGTAGTATCAAAATTGCCTTTTAAAAAACCGTTGTCAAGCAGGAAAGAGCTTAGACGATCATACCAAGCACGAGGGGCTTGTTTCAGACCGTATAAAGCTTTCTTCAACTTGAAAACATGATCAGGGTTTTTAAAATCTGTGAAACCTGGAGGTTGTGCTACAAAAACTTCTTCTTTTATAAATCCATTTAAAAATGCACTCTTGACATCCATTTGAAATAATTTAAAATTATGAAAACATACAAATGAACATAACATGCGAATGGATTCTAATCTCGCAACTGGGGCATAAGTCTCATCGTAGTCGATACCTTCTTTCTGATTGTATCCTTGAGCTACGAGTCGAGCCTTATTACGAGTCACTAAACCATTCTCATTCAGTTTATTTCGGAATACCCAACGGGTGCCAATGACCGGATGATCAATAGGCTTGGGAACAAGTTTCCAAACTTGATTTCGTTCAAATTGGTTTAATTTCTCTTGCATAGCATCTATCTAAAAACTATCACTACATGCTTCATCAATAGTTTTGGGTTCTAGCTGTGAAATGAATGCAACACTAGAAACAATATCTCTACTGGATGTACGAGTACTTACACCTTTGGTAATATCACCAATTACCAAATCCTTTGGATGATCAGCCGTAAATTTCAATCTTTTCGGCAGACTCTGAAGGTAGCTGGTTCCTGGATCTTCTCTAGGAGGATCAGCTAGTGCCGAGCTTGGTTGAGAATCAGCTGTTGTTGAGCTTGGTACAGTTGGATCTTCGTTATTGTCATCGATAGTTATTTGATTTAGTTCATCAAAAGTGACGTTGATTGACTCTTCGATGATCATGGTTCGTTTGTTGAAGACTCTGTATCCTTTGCTCTTGGCCGCATAACCTAAAAATATACCTTCATCGGTCTTTTCGTCAAACTTTCCCAAATTGTCTTTTGTATTAAGAATAAAGCATTTACAACCAAATATTCTAAAATATGAAACTGAAGGAATTCTATCAAACCATAACTTAAATGGAGTCTTCTTCGATTTGGGTCAAATTAGAACTCTATTGAGAACAAAACAAGCTGTATTGACAGCTTCGGCCCATAAATATTTGGGTAGACTAAACTGATTTAACATTACTCTGGCCATTTCGGATAGAGTTCTGTTCTTACGTTCCACAACTCCATTTTGTTGTGGAGTCCTAGGGCAGGAGAACTCGTGTATAAAACCGTGTGTGTCACAAAATTGCTCAAACTCTGCATTCTCGAATTCGCCACCATGATCGCTTCTAATACGAGTGATCATGTAACCTTTTTTATTCTGTACTTTCTTGTAAAAGGCGACAAATTCGGATAATACATCATTCTTGCGTGTCAAGAAGTATACCCACGTGTATCTAGAGTAATCATCTACAATTACAAAAGCATATAGCTTACCTCCGAGGATAGCAACTCTGCTAGGACCAAATAAGTCCATATGTAGCAATTGTAGAGGTCTAGTAGTACATACTGCATTTACTAACTTGAATGTGGATCTGGTAGCTTTGTTCTTCTCACATTGGCTGCATACCGAATCCTTCTTGAATGTTATGTAAATCGCGTACTAGCTTCTTTGTGGATAATATTGAGATTGTGTCCATATTTGCGTGACCGAGTCTCATATGCCACAGATGACTCTCATCACTTTTAGCCATTAAGCATCTACCTGAGATGTTAGTTTCTTCCAACAAATAGAAAACATATATATTGTCTTTCCTGATACCTTCAAAGATAGTACTACCAGTTGAGCTATCAACTATAGTACATTTGTCTTTGCCAAAGTTGATGCCATAATCATGATCAGCTAGATGACTTACGCTGAGTAGATTATGTTTCAACTCGGTAACCAGACAGACATCCTTAATCACATGATAGGGAGACTTACCAACATCACCGATACCAATGATATACCCTTTCAAGTTATTACCGAAGGAAACATAACCTTCTTTCTTCTTCTTCGACAGTGTTGCAAATAATGTAGCGTCACCGGTCATATGCCGTGAATAACCACTGTCGAGGATCCATTTGCTTTTAGCATGTGAAAGGTGTTCCACCTACAAAATAGTTTGCAGATGAAACTTTTGGTACCCATTTCTTGTAGGGTCCTGAATTGTTAGCTTTTGGTATCCATGCATAAATATTTAAATCAACAAGTTTTCTGATTCTACATGCAGATAAAATATGACCAATGAGGCCACAATAATGACATTGTGCATGTTTAGTGTTGAAAGTTGAGTGATGTGCACGGTTGGTAGGTTTAGGTTTTCTAGTATAGAAAAAAGCATACCTATAATCCTGTTTGGGCTTAACCTTTTGGGGTAAAGGTTTGATAGGGTTAGGTCTGACAGTGTTTGGCTTGGGAATGTTCCGATTTTTCGGTAAGTGACACGTGTTAGGGTAGGAAGCAGCAGTCTTAGGCTATTTTCCTAACCTAATTTTCAATCTTTTGGAAGTGTCATACAACTTAGTATAATCAGAAGTGAGTGTTTCCATTCTGATTTGTGCACTTTGAAGACTTTTCTTCTCTTTAGAAAGTTCTTCTTTCAGTTGGTCAATAACCTTGTCTTTCTCTTCAGATGACTTGGCAGTCTCGTGTAATAAGAGCTTAATAGAGGAAAGCTCACCAGACTCACTAACATTATTTCTAACCTCAGCTAGTAGGTCGGTAAGTCTTCCTATTTCTCCTTTGTACTCTTTGAGTACCTTCTTAGAGGTCTGATATTTGCTACGCAGTTTCCTGTAATCACTTATCAGTTCACTGAAGGCATCTCCTAATTGCTCAAAGGTGAAGTCATCATATGTATCAACTACAGGTTCAGTAGGTACCTGATCGGATGCCATAAAGTATACGTTTGCAGCGTCTTCTGATTGTTCATCTTGTGAATCGCTGGCTTCACTTTCATGCCATATGCTGGTGTTGGCATATCTCCGAGATGTTGATCTCTTTAGGTTCCCTTTTTCATACATGTTGCTCTTCTTGCTTGATGATGAGTTTGTCGGACAATCCTTCTTCATGTGTCCCTTCTTCTTGCAGCTATAGCAGACAGCAACATCTTGATACCAGTTGTTGCTACTATTGTTTTTTTTGGCTTTCTTCTCATATCTCATGAATCTTTTGAATTTTCTTGCTAGGAGTGCTTGATCTTCAGCATCAGATTCACTGCTGTCTGAATCACCTTCAGCAGCTTTTCTATGCCGAGCCTTGAAAGCGATTGTCCTCTCCTTTGGTGCAGGCTCTTCAAAATCTTGTAGCTCCAGTTCATGAGTGAGTAGCTTACCTATGAGTACTTCGAGGGACATAGTTGTGAGGTCGTTCCCTTCAATGATTGCAGTAGCCTTTGGAATCCAGTTCTTGGTAAGTGCTCGCAGGAGTTTGCGAATCTTTTCATGGTTACTGTAATATTTGCCTTGGGAGGACAAAGGATTTACAATATCCAAGAATCTTTCGAACATCTGAGTAACTATTTTGTTGGGCTTCATCTTGAACACCTCATACTCTTGAGTAAGTCTGCTGACCTTTAATTCTTTGACTTGAGTCGTGCCTTCATGTGTGACTTCAAGAAGCTTCCACACTTCATTAGCCGTTGTGCAAATAGACACCCTGTTAAATTCAGTTCTGTCTAAAGCACAAAATAAAGCGTTAATAACACGTGCGTCAAGACTGGCCTTTTTCTTTTCCTCCTCTGTATATCTGTTATGGGGTTTTTCAACTAGAACTCCATCAACATTTATACGAGGTGGCTTTTGATAGCCATCAATAACAATAGACCATAAATCAAAGTCAAGAGATTTCAAGAAGAAACTCATCCGTGTTTTCCAATAGGTATAGTTCGTACCATCAAACAGTGGAGGTCTGTTTGTGGCCTGGCCTTCACTTGTGAATTTTACAGTTGCCATGTGTTGTGCTGTGATCTATATAACAATTAATTAAATGAATAAATAATTGTAATGTTACCTTGCTTTACCTGTAACACCCGCTCTGATACCAATTGTAGGAACGAAATCGTAAAGCACAATACTCTAGAGGGGGATGAATAGTGTTGGCAGCGGAATAATGCTAATTAAAAAATGTTAGCAGCAAGATCACAGAATAATAATCACAACTAAGTAATGTAAAGACAGAGATAAGAAAGCAAATGCACAGACAGCGATGTATACTGGTTTTTCTCTGTTGAGGACTAATCCAGTCGGTAGAACTCTTGCTACCAGTTGAATCCATTATTGGCAAAACCGCAAGTTTTCTTACGAAGTCCTTGCAACTTCTACAACGCGAGCTTTGATACGAAGAACTCGTCCAACTTCAATTTTAAAGAGTTAAATCTTCTATCAAGCCTCTGATTACAATCACTCTAAAACTTCTAGACCGCACCGCACTGGCAAATCGACTAGAGGATTGTAATTGGCTTGGGATCTGAAATTTGAAGCTCGAGAAAACTCTTTGGAAGACTGAAAGCTTTAGATAGAGAGAAGATTGAAAGTGAATGAGTGAGTTGAAATGATCGAAATCTTTCTCTATTTATAGGAATTCCAAAGACAGAATTCTGGCAGAATTCTGACAGAATTCGGGCAGAACTCGATGAGAAAATCTCGGTCAAATTCGCAACTGCAGGAGGACCAAGTTCCAGAGAATTCAAAAATCAAAACGGCCACTAACCGAACACTGGCCGAACTCAGGCCGAGTTCTGTCAGGGTTAGTTTAGGTTTTTAAAAATAGTTTTTGGGGATTTTTGAAAACCTTTTTGAAGCTTTTGTAAATATGAATGTTTTTTAAAACTAAGGATATTTTAAAAAACATTTTGAAATCATTTTGGAATAGCCTATTTGCCAGTACGACTCGGTGTACAACGTATTCCTAGACTCAATAAAATAAAAAATACATTGCTCAAAGAAATACAGACTCGAACAGGCAAACATTGCTTCGGTCTTGAACTGAGTAGATAGCCATTCTTGATCATGTCCAAATGTTTGAGATATCCTGACTAGCTTCATATATCCAGACAGAGTTTAATCAATTATTAAAATCAGTTTGACCATATGACCAATGGGCCAACATATACATCTATATACATATACACATAGAGAGTTAGAGAGAGATATGTAAATAGGAAAATGCCATATATATTGCATTCCACATTAGGCTATATACATCATACTCACATGTGTATATCACATTCACATAGGCAATTGTATTGTTCCTTTCACATTACCCATTCACATTACACATATATATTCACATTTACTTATATATAATTTCATATACACATAGAGAGAGCTATGAAGATAAAGACAATATGTGTGAACATGTTCATATGTGTGTATAGGCATGTAATAGAGTGTGTGAGGGTCAATGGAAAACAGGAATACATGGCAGGAATAGAATAGAGGGTGGCCTCTGTATGTGTGTGAGATTTGTAGTGTGACAGAAATAAAGGGGGTAGCCTGTGTTCTCAGATTGCTTTGGGTGTGTGTGTGTACTGAATTCCCAGTGTCATTCAAATGACTGTAAACATGGTGACAAGATAGCAATGTGTGTGTGTGTATATTCAAACATGTAGTGAGGAAGTGTACATGTGTGTTAGTGGCAGTGGGTTTCAGATTTCAGTTGTGAATGAGAGAAGCATGTATCAGTACAATGTGTCCTCTGTGTGTGTACTCAGGTTGTATAGTGTAGGGTCTCCATGTGTGTAGGACAGGGGTGGTCTGAACTCAGATTTACAGGCTTGAAATAGAAAGAGAATTTCTCAGGTTTTTGCCCTCAGGAAACAGGAATGAAGGACAGTTCAAACGAAATCCCAAGGCCCTTTGCAAATGCGAAACTAACCACTACTACAACCCTAAATCCTAATGCAACTAAAACTCAGCAAATATAGGAAATTCATATTGAAAGATTGAACCAACAATTTAGTCATATGGCAGTAACTAACAGTTACCTTAACAGTGTACGCATCAGTGATATTAATTCCCATGCTAACATGATCCCCAACCTATTTCGATATCCCAAACCCACATGAACTCAGATGATAACATATCTTCCTATTTGAAAGTCTATATAAAAATATTATTTAAACATTCAAGAGAACTCAACCAAACCCAATTTCGAACTCAGTCAAAATTCAGAAATTCCAACTTGAACTCGAAAACCTCAATGTCATTCCAACTCCATATCTAAATGAATATACTGATCGTATACATATACATTAACATGCTGGTATGCTAAACTGATGTAAATTAATCATTTTAAAACATTCAAAACGAAGTTGATCTCAGAATTATGCACACAGTAATAGAGTATCAGAGAACACCATTTCAATCAATTTCATTTGAAAACCAAATCATACACACGTGTCAGAGGGGGGTCGAGTGTGTGTGCATGCTCGTACATGTAAGGGAGTATCCTCGTGTCCGACAAATGGGCACAAGTGTCCAAAACAGAAAAGATTATCAAGTATCTGTAAACTACTGTACACATCCTGAAATCCCAATTTCGATTATCAAAACAATTATGAAAACCTAAAACATTCGTGTACAATGGTGTCCCACATGTGTGTGCACATGTGGAGGGTGTCCACGTGTCCTAAAACTGGACACGAAGTGTCAATAGTCGAATTACAAGAAGTATCAGTGAATTCACTGAACACAGCCTCGTACGGGCGTGTCATAGGCTCGTGCACCCGACACACGACACCACTGTCCTCGTGCACGTGTCCCTATGTTCGCCCATAGTAGGGCTACACCTTCGTGTCCCTGTAACACCATCACGACGTGTCCACGAAGGACACAAAGCTCGTATCAGACAGCACTTGCACGTTCGTGCAGTACAGTGCAAATCGCATGCTCACGCGATTGCGTGTCCGATACGACAAGAGACCCTCTGAAAATTTTTGGGTGGCACGTCAGACGTTGCCCCTAGGTGCTGACCAAAAATGGTTGTGTCTCGTGTCGTGTCCAGTGAGAACTGGACACGAGGTAGCAGGACAGTGAATCGTGGCCTCATGCACGTGTTCATGTCCAATTTTGGACACGAAAAATAAGCAGAAATCGACTCAGTCACTTGCAAAATTAATCCCCATATATAGGGCTATAAATCCATGAAATCAGTTTCAAAAATGGTTATCAAAACATTGGTTTAGGCATTTCATCGAACACCGGTTCCTACACGCCGATAGGTGTCCGATACAGACACGTAATGGACACGAATTCCTACCAAACTTAGGCTACACCTAGAAAAACCCTAAATGAATGCGTCTATGAAAAGAAAACTAGAATTTGAATAGGTTTGATGGGTTTTACCTATTGAGGGTGAAACCTCAATGTGAAGGGCCTTGAATGAGAGCTTCTTCTCAACTTGCAATGGTTCCAAGCCCCAATATCCTTGCTAGCTAGTCTCCAATAGTATCCCCTACTGTTGAGGAGTCCAATGCAATTGGTTTGTTCTAATTTGGAGGAGAAATGGAGAAATGGTGAAGAATTTGGGGAAGAACACTAAAGAAAATTTTTGTAGAGATTAACAAGAGGCAATATTTGTGAAGAGATGATTATAATGGGAAGAGGGGCTCATGATGGTTGTGATAAAGCTAGGGTTAGGGTTTTAGATGAGTGGTTGAGGCTTCTCCAACAAGTTCAAGTCAAATCAATGGCTCATAACAAAAGTAGGTTTCTTACATAATATCTCTTAACAAAATATCTAGATATTTATCCAACTTAGCCACTAACTCTTCTAATCTTCTAACTAAGCCCCCATGAACATTATTAACATGTAGGTTAGGTCCAAACTAGGTTAGTCTCTAATAAAATGATTAGCATCATAATAATCAATCAAAATTCATTTTCATAAATGAGTCAAAATGACCAAAATATCCCTAGGCTAAAAAGTAACAAACATACATCATAATCACATGGTTAGGTACCCATGGTCACGGTTAGTCTCTAGGTCATGCAGTCTCTAGGGTTGCACTAGCCAAACATCAAAATTACAATTCATGGTTTTTAAATAGTTTTTAAAATGATTAAAAATCACCAAAAATTATATTATTATTTAAATATCATAATTAAATAAATTAAAATATAAAATTTCAAAATTACTCTTATTTTAAAAAACTGGGTGTTACAGTTTTAAACCCAATAACATAATTCAAACCCGATAACCCAGTTATTTAAAATTCGTGTCCTGACAGTTTACGACACGGGCACACGAGTCTTGTGTCCAGGGTTAGCACGACACGCACGACACGTAAATGTCGTATCCATGCCCATCACTGGGTTCCTCGTGTTCAGGCGAGTCCACACACGTGTACACGAGACACGATACGACACACAGAGAGAGTGACACGTACGTGTCCGAGAGACGGTGGCGTTCGGGGGCGTTGTACGGCGGAGGAGACGTCGGGGTGGTCGAGAAAAAATGGCGCTATGGTCGTCTCGGCGAGGTGCGTCGATTGGTGGTGGTTGGAGGCGTCGGCGTGGCCGGTAGGGGGTGGCGCTCATAGATCTAGGGTTTCGGTGAGTTCGTCGGAGAAGAATGGGGGTCGGCCGGTGCTGTGGTGGGCGAAAAATGGTCTAGAGTTAGGGTTTGGGGTCGGGGTGGTTTTATAGGGTCGAAGGTCGGTCGAATTAGGGCTAGGGTTACGAAAAATTAGGGTTTAAGTCGGTTGGTCGGTCGTCGGGCGTAGGTGAGGGAGGAGAAAGAGAATCGGGGGGGGGGGAGGTGACGGGTGATTTGCAGTAAGGCCCCCGAAGTTTGGGGTTTAGCAATTAACCCTACTGCCTATCGGTTTGTAAATATAATTTATAAACCGAATTTAAAACAAATCAATAATTTACAAATTGCTATTAAAATAATTCAACAAATTGCAAATTGATATCTTGGCTTTAGAAAATCATTTTAAAAATCATTTAAAAATTCTAGAAATTTTCTAATAATCATAATAATTTATTTTAAAGTTATAAATACTATTAAAAATTATAAAAATAATATTTTTAAAATCTAGGGGCTTATAAATCTTCCCTCCTTGAAAAATTTTGTCCTCGAAATTTACAAGGATAGAAGACTCTACAAACATTCTAACATAACAAGTATTACAAAGAATGACTAAGGCTACTATTAAGACTAACCTCTAAGGTATCAAGCGGGAACGGGTGGTTCCCTCGTGGCTGTTGGGTCGAACAAGTAAGGATATCTCTCCCTCATGTCTGACTCTCTCTCCCAAGTAGATTCACCCGGAGAGTGACGGCTCCAAGCTACTCGTACTAAGGGTATAACTTTGTTCCTCAGCCTCTTCTCTCTCCTGTCCAATATCTCTACTGGCTGCTTAGTAACTGTCAGGCTCGGTCCGATCTCCAACTCTGAATGATCTAGCACATGGCTGGGGTCTGGAACGTATCTCCTCAGCTGAGACACATGAAAGACATCGTGAACTCCTGCTAGGTTGGGTGGAAGAGCAACCCTGTAAGCTACCTCTCCGATCCTGCCAAGTATCTCGAACGGCCCGATGTATTTGGGGCTCAACTTGCCTCCTCGTCCGAACCGGATCGTCCCCCTAGTAGATGATATCTTCACCAGCACCATATCTCCGTCGGCGAACTCTATCGGTCTGCGACTAGCATCGGTCCAGTGTTTCTGCCTGACCTGAGCGACTCTGAGCCTGTCTCTGATCATCTCGACCTTCTCTGCTGCATCCGTGATCATCTCTGGCCCAAGCATAACTCTATCCCCAACATTGTCCTAAAATAGCGGTGTACGGCATCGTCGTCCATATAGTGCCTCGAAAGGAGACATACCGATGCTGGCTTGGTAGCTGTTGTTGTATGAAAACTCTACCAAGTGCAGATGGCCCGCCCACGATCCGCCAAAGTCCAGCAAACAAGTCCTCAGTATGTCCTCTAGCGTCTGTATCGTCCTCTCGGACTGTCCATCTGTCTGTGGGTGGTACGCTGTACTGAACTTGAGCCGACTGCCAAACTCTTCATACAAGTTCCTCCAGTAGTGGGACGTGAATCTGCTATCTCGGTCCGACACGATGCTCACTGGTACTCCGTGTAAACGGACTATCTGCTGCATGTATAGCTCCACCAACTTCTCGGTAGAAAGCCCCACCTTGAAGGGTATGAAGTGCGCACACTTCGTCAGCCTGTCAACGATGACCCAAATGGCATCCTTCCCTCCTTGGGAACGAGGAAGCCCTGAAACGAAGTCCATCGTAATGTGTTTCCACTTCCACTCAAAAATGGGTAATGGCTGCAATAGACCAGCTGACCTCTGACGCTCCGTCTTGGACCTGCTGGCAAACTAGGCATCTCGAAATGAAATGTGATACATCTCTCTTCATCCCGTGCCACCAAAGATGTTCCCGCGAGTCACGGTACATCTTGTTGGCACCAGGGTGAATAGAATATCGCGATCGGTGCACCTCCTACAAGACTGCCTCTATTAGCTCTCCCTTCGGCACGCATAACCGGCTACCATGTCTCAAGGATCCATCCTCTGCTACGGTGAAGTCATCCAGCAATCCAGCTAAACATGGGCTCAAAGTCTGCGGAGGCTCTCATCCGTGGACTGTGCCTCCTTGATCTGCTCTATCAAACCTGACTGAATGTCTAGCGCCATCATCTGTATCACTGATCCTGGCCGAACTATCTCGATACCGAGCTTCTCCAGATCTTCTCACAAATGTCAATTTATCATCAGATACCAAGCCATCAGATGCCTGCTCAGTGTATCCGCCACCATATTTGCCTTTTCGGGGTGATACTGTAAATCGATGTCAAAGTCCTTCGTCAACTCCAACCATCGTCTTTGCCTCATGTTCAGCTCTTTCTGTGTGAACACATACTTCAAGCTCTTGTGGTCAGTAAAGATTTCTACACACTCTCCGTATAAGTAGTGTTTCCACAACTTGAGTGCAAAGATCACCGCAGCTAACTCTAGGTCGTGGGTAGGATAGTTCCGCTCATGAGTCTGTAATTGCCTAGATGCATAAGCAATCACTTTTCCATGCTGCTGTAGGACACATCCTAGCCCCTTTCCCGAAGTATCGCTGTAAATGGTGAAACCTCCAGACCCTGAAGGTAATGTCAGAACTGGAGCGGTCGTCAGCCTCCTCTTCAGCTCCTCGAATGCTGTCTGGCAGTCCTCTGACCAGATGTACTCTGCGTCCTTCTGCATCAGTTTCGTCATGGGTTCAGCTATTCTAGCAAAGTCCTGGACGAACTTCCTATAATAGCCTGCTAAACCCAAAAAGCTCATGATCTCTGAAACTGACGTCGGAGCCTTCCATGTCTCAATGGCAGCAATCTTCCTAGGATCCACCGAGATCCCCTCTCCAGTAACTACATGACCGAGAAACTCCACTCGGTCCAAAAAGAACTCGTACTTCGACAATTTGGCATACAACCTCTCATGCCTCAGAATCCCCGAAACTGTCCGCAAGTGCTCTGCGTGCTCCTCCGGCGTCTTCGAGTATATCAGGATGTCGTCGATAAATATTACGATAAACTTATCCAGATACTGGTGAAATATCTTATTCATCAAGTTCATAAAGACAGCTGGCGCATTTGTGAGACCAAATGGCATTACCAAAAACTCGTACTATCCGTACTTCGTATTGAACGCCATCTTCTGGATGTCTGCAGCCCTGACTTTCACCTGGTGGTAATCGGATCTCAAATCTATCCTGGAAAATACCTTCGCCCCACTCAACTGGTCGAGCAAATCATCTATCCTGGGCAGAGAATATTTGTTCTTAATAGTGATGGTATTCAACGTCCGGTAGTCAATACACAACCGGACTGTACCATCCTTCTTCGGTACAAAGAGTAATGGCGCTCCCCATAGAGAAGTTCTAGATCGAATGAAACCCTTTTTCAACAGGTCATCAATCTGCTCCTTCATCTCTACGGCCTCCTTGGGGTTCACTCTATAGCAAGCCCGGGATACTGGTGATGAACCCGGTACTAAATCTATAGTGAACTCCACATCTCTGTCAGGCGGAAGTCTTGGAAGATCCTCTGGGAATACATCCATAAACTCCCTAATGATAGGGTGTGGCGGTACTAACTCCCCAACTGTCGCACAATAGTTCGGCTCTAGGCTGATCTCCGGCCCTGTCCTCTGGACACTGAATGGTGCCGTGCCTGGGAGACTGAACAGAATACTACCCTCATGACAGTCTATAGCTGCATGAGCATAGCTAAGCCAGTCCATCCCCAATATGATATCATACCCGGGGCGTGGCATCACAAAGAATCGTCCCCTAAATTCTCTCCCAGCTATAGTAATAGAGCATCGATAGATAGCCCTAATGGGCACTGGTCTGCCTCCCATCATTATCATCTCCTCGGTAGGTGTAGCTACTAAGTGGTGTTTATGCAAAAACTCTAATGACAAGAAGCTATGCGATGCACCAGAATTAAACAAGCATAGAGCTAGAAAAGTATGTAAATAAACATGACCTGTAATGATGTCAGCCAAATAATCTGGCTCCGAAACCTGCTCCGATTCCGTCTCAAGAGCCAGACTATAAGCCTTCTCCTGGGGTCCCTTCTGCTGCTGCAGATGTTATCCAAACCTCTGCTGCTGAGTCGAAAGCGGCCGTCCTCTAGATGGTGGTCCGACACCTGGTACCATGGCTACTGGGCAGTCCCGAAGCTGATGGGTGATAGATCCACAAGCTAAACACTGCCCTAACTTCTTCCTACAGATGGTAGCGTCATGGCCTGGCCTTCTACAGAATGAACACACACCTCCCTTCTGCTGCCGGGGTCCCGGGGCTCTAACTGGAGGGGTCGGGTAATGTGGTGTGGGAGGACAGTATGCCTGCTGGTGCGGCGCTGGTGCTCTCGACTGGAAAGCCTGATGCTTGGAGGGTCCCTCGTGGTGTACAGGAGCCGGCCTCTTACAAGACGCTCCTCTATGCTCCGGGCCAACTCTAGGCTCTGGTAGTAGTCAGTCATACCGTTTGCCACTATAAGAATGCCAATGTCTGGAACTAGACCATGGCAAAACCTACGTGTCATCTCCTCTGGGTCTGCAACTAGACTAGGAGTGAAACGGCTCAGGCAACTAAACTCTGCTGTATATTCGTCAACAGAACGGTTCCCCTGCTGGTTGTTCTAGAATCGTAGTCCCATGGCTACCTTAGCGGTGGTCGGGAAGAATTTTTTCTTGAAATGGGTCTTGAACTGATCCCAAGTGGCCTTCCCTCTCGCGAATAGCGGCTCATTCCTGAACCAAACTTTTGCCAAGTCTATCAGCAGAAATGCTGCTGCCTCGACCTGGAGGTCACCCGGCAACCTAGCTCCAAGGAGGTTCCTCTCTACCGAGTCTAGCCAGTCATCTGCTACTACGATGCCCTCAGTCCCTAAGAACTCCTTGGGGTTCAGACCCATGAAGTCCTTGATTGTCCCCGCTCCCCACTGTTGCTCTACAGGTGGTGGGACCACGGTATACTCTTCAGAACGCTCCATGCTCTGACGGAGTAGGGTGGTCTGCTCCTGATGGGTAGTTAGGAACCCCTGGATCAGAGTGAGCAGTTGGTTCCCGTCGAGAGTGACGGAAGCCTGGGCAGGTATAGTAATAGGTGGTGGTGGAAGTATCGGGTCCTGCTGGGATTGTGAGGTGGAAGGTGGTGGAGGCATCTGGGTTGGTGGATTTGTGGAGTGGAAAAGTATGGTAGGTGGAGGTGGAGGTATATCGGTAAACTGGTCAACCGGTCAACCGACTAAATGGGAAGTATGCCATTTTCAGGTGTGGCATACTGGGATGAGCGGGTGAGCACCATCTAATAAATAAAAGAACTTATAAGGACTCTTTTAAGTAAACAATCATAAACAAGAAAATCTAATTATAATAGCGAACATGTGATACGTTTCCTATGTTGCAATCCTAGTATTCCTCTAGGTGTTCTAAGCGTCGCTCCTAGTGTTGTCTAGTTACCTTAAGTTCCAAGTTGCAGGCATGCTTGGTACAATGACGTAACCAAATAATTTTAGTCAGGACCTGCGTGGGCCACCACTAAAAATATGTCACGATCCGCTACCCAAATTGTTGGGCCGGGCCGAGTCATGTCCAGCCTACGCTTGAGATAAAGCGTAGTAAGCTGTTCTAAAGACAAATAAGATAAGACCAAAGTGTGCTAACAGTTCTATATGTAATAATGAGTCAGAAATGTTCCAAATACAAAAGTTGTCTTGTATAAAAATAAGTTCCAAGTATAAGTCCAAAATGTAAAACTGGATACAGGTCCAGTTATAAAATACGTAGTCTAAAGTATGACTACTCTCAGAAGTCCCGAGCAACTATACAAACTAGACGAGATTTCCCGTAGGTACATCCTCGTAAAGTAAAGCCTGATCCTCGATAGCAACCCCATAATAAGAATCACAAAGCAACTCCTCCTCAGTAAGTATACCTACAACGTTATCCTGTCAGGACGGAAGCAAGTACTGATTCTAACAAACATATAATACTGATCATGTGATGGAAAGAGATGAAATAACGTAATCATGGCATATCTTGATTTATCCGGTTTTAGATACATTTCATCATGGCAATATAATATTCTTTTTAAAGTTTAAAACTGTAGCATGTACGTGATCGGTCAATAGGTAAATAGGATGTACAATGGTACATATCAAGTTTTTTTTGGAATGCACATGTATGTGCACTAACGACATCGGTGTATATCCATACACAAACGCGGGATCAGAATCTACGACAAAGTTACATATAGAATGTTACCGTGCGCATTAAATACATACGGAGAAGGGGGCATGATAACGTACTCTACTAATAGTTTTCCCTTAACCCGTTGTCAAACATGTGATAGATATAAAACTGTCCTAAGCATGGTAGAGACTGAAAGTAATACAACGTGTAAAGATTTAACTTGCTACCCCAAGGATCAGCATTTAACATGGTTGGATCACAGTTTATTGTTATAGCAGTATGTAAAGTTTGTAGAGGTACTTGCCTTTAGCAAAGCAAGGTAGTGATAGAAATGCTATAGATGCCTGGTGATTCGTCACTGTAGAAATAATACATAAACTTAGTTGTATACTAAGTTAAACATTATGACACTAGTTGTGCGACACGACTTTCTGACTGGACACCTAGCCAAATGATGACTTTAGCATAGGAAACCAATGTGGGGTAACACAATACCCAAACTAACTTTCTAGGGACTTTACACTAGTGTAGGATGAGGTCCAATACTACAATAACTCAAATCAACACAAAACATTGTAAGTCGTAACTATTCAATAAATAAATCAGACTGTACACTGTGTTCCAATAATTTTTGAGATATATAAAATGCTCAATTTTATATAAAATAAAGTACCAAAATGATCCTTGTTAATTATAGAAATTTATACTAATTTTTATAAAATTTATAAACCCTCATAGATATTTATTAAAAATCAGCAAACATATATATCCTGAAAATGAGTTCAGTTTTTCTATTTTAATAAAATGCCAAAATTATTTATTAAATGCTGAAAAAATTATATTAAATTATCTAAATTAACATAGTATCTAAATACAATTTTTTCCAAATTTTTACAGCACTTAAAATATATATATATAAATTCAAAAATAGCAAGTAAGAATTTCTGGAAAATAATTAATTAACTATTTAATATTTTGTCCACGTATTCGAAATTGAACCGAAGTCCAGATACTGGACCCAAAGCCATGAATCAAGTCCAATATGACTTGTACAGACTCTGAATATATTAGACACATTTGGGCCCAAAAACCTATGCTAGGTTTGGACTTCAAATGGTCATGATTAATAAAATACAGTAACTCGAATATAAATATTAAAGTATTTTAATAATATATTTTAAAGTGGTAAAATATACAAGTCATAAAATTACCTAATAAAATAACTTGTGAATTTATACATAATAATATTTGCACAAAGTTGAATTTGAAATATATATACATATACAGCAAATACATTTATATATATACATAAATATATAGATATATATATATATATATAATGAATATATATATATAACAAATATACATATATATATATAAATACTAAATATAAAAAATATATATACAAATATTATATATATATATATATATTATATATATATATATATATATATATATATATATATATATATATATATATATATATATATATATATATATATATAAATACATATATATATATATAATAAGACAAAAATAAAAACAAAACAAAAAAAGAACGAAAGGGGGGCTCGAACTCGGCCTAGGGGAACAGGGGGTTTAACATGCTCAGGCTGGCCAGGGGGTCAACTCGGGTTATGTGATAGGGATAGGATTTTATTTAGTTTAATAGTAATTTAGGTTAACGGGTTTTAAACCCAATAACACAGTTCAAACCCGATAACCCAGTTATTTAAAATTTGTGTCATGACAGTTTAGGACACGGGCACACGAGTCTTGTGTCCAGGGTTAGCACGACACGTATGACACATAAATGTCGTGTCCATGCCCATCACTGGGTTCCTCGTGTTCAGACGAGTCCACACACATGTACACGAGACACGATACGACACACAGAGAGAGTGACACGTACGTGTCCGAGAGGCGGTGGCGTTCGGAGGCGTTGCACGGCGGAGGAGACGTCGGGGTAGTCTGGAAAAAATGGCACTGTGGTCATCTCGACGAGGCACGTCGATTGGTGGTGGTTGGAGGCATCGACATGGCCGGTAGGGGGTGGCGCTCCTAGATCTAGGGTTTCGGTGAGTTCGTCGGAGAAGAATGGGGGTTGGCCGGTGCTGTGGTGGTCGGGAAATGGTCTAGAGTTAGGGTTGGGGGTCAGGGTGGTTTTATAGGGTCGAAGGTCGGTCGAATTAGGGCTAGGGTTAAGAAAAATTAGGGTTTAGGTCGGTTGGCCGGTCGTCGGTTGTCGGGCGTAGGTGAGGGAGGGAAGAGAAAATCGTGGGGGGGGGGGGGGGGGGGGGGGTGACGGGTGATTTGTACTAAGGCCCCCAAAGTTTGGGGTTTAGCAATTAATCCTACTGTCTATCGGTTTGTAAATATAATTTGCAAACCGAATTTAAAACAAATCAATAATTTACAAATTGCTATTAAAATAATTCAACAAATTACAAATTGATATTTTGGCTTTAGAAAATCATTTTAAAAATTCTAGAAAATTTCTAATAATCATAATAATTTATTTTAAGTTATAAATGCTATTAAAAATTATAAAAATAATATTTTTAAAATCTAGGGGCTTACAATAGGGATCATCATAAAAAAGATGAACTTCTCCTAATAAAATCTCAGAAGAAAGCGGCATGGACAAGAAAATGTGGTTGTCCATTCAAGTTAGTGTTGGGGTGCAAAAATGACGAGAAGTGGACAGTTATGGTGAGGAATGGGATGCACAATCATCCTGTGTCTGACACGCTTATTGGTCATCCCTACGCTGGAAGATTGAACGACGATGAGAAAAAGTTATAAGTTAAAGAATTGTCAACTTCCGGAGTTGGTCCTAAAGAAATTTATTCCGTGCTGCGTGAGAAGAATGATAAGAACATGTCCAGTTTGAGGACAATATACAATGCACTAGCTAGGTCAAGAACAAATACTCTAAAAGGAAGAATGGCGATGCGGCAAGTGTTGAAGGTACTTGTCAAAAATTATTACGTGGAATACCATAGAAGACTTCCGTAGAGCAATGAAGTCATTTCTATGTTTTGGTCCCATCCGGATTGCACACAATTGGCATGGTCCTTCGTCGATTTCTTGGCTGTTGATTGCACGTACAAGACTAATAAATTCAAGATGTCTCTTTTTCACATTGTCGGGTTCACTTCTACCGGTAAAACATTTTCAGTTGCCTTTTGTTTCATGAAGAACGAAACAGTAGAGGACTATACATGGGCTTTGGAAAAGTTAATGTCACTTTACACTGGACAGAGAGAGCCGTCTGTTTTTGTCACCGACCGGGAATATGCATTGATGAATGCTATTGATATCATATTTCCTCATGCTCGTAGATTATTATGCACTTGGCATGTAAATCGAAATATTTAAGCACAATGCAAGATAAAGTTCGAGAAAGTAGATGACAAAGTCGACATGGAACGCTTCGAAGAATTCTACAGAGATTGGACCCTTGTATGGCGAACAAGTACTAAGGAAACTTTCGACGCAGCATGGTACATCTTCAAAGAGCAGTGGGAAAAGAGCAACCCGATATGTATATCTTATATCAAATACACATGGCTTGATCCAAATAAAGAAAATTTTGTCTTGGCATGGACGAATACGGTGAAACATTACGGCACGACCACTACCAACCGTGCCGAAGGATCACATTCAAGACTGAAAAGACATCTTCGTTCATCGGTCGGGGATTTTGTGTCAGTTTGGAAAGCAATTAATAAAATGACCAATTCGACTGTGAACGAGATAAAGGCTTCATTTGAGATGAGCCTCAATATTGTGATGCACCAACATAAGAAAGAACATCTCTTGTCTGATTTAATCCATGTAGTGTCCCACTCTGTATTGAATTTACTACTTCCTGAGATTGGTCGTGGGAATTCAGTCGGGTTCGATACTGAAGTATGTGGTTGTACATATCGTACTTCTCTCGGCCTCTTTTGTGCACACGAGATCAACGAATATCGACGTCAATATATACCTATTCCAATAGTGGTCGTTGATCAACGTTGGAGACATCTGTCGATCATGCCTATAGTGGACATTCATAATGATTTCTTTTCGATGCCACAGATGAAACTTCTTCATGCAAGATGGTGTGCCGTACTAGAACCTGAGAGGAGGTCTATTGAGCTCAAAATCTAAGAACTTGCCAATCCGGCAAGTAGTCGTATACAGGAGCCATCTATTATCATTGCTCCGAAGGGTAGACCGCCAAAAAGAACACATAAAAAGAAGCTCCAGGATACTAAGCGAGAACCCTTACTCTTTGAGCATATTGAAAGAAGCATGGAAAGTGTAGTCATTCCGAAGAGGATGAACAAGCTCCATACTCACAGAAATATGCAGAAAAATAGTGTTGTTACAGCGCTTGATGTGTACATTGGTACTTTTTTGCCCGCCATACGGAAATATATTTGGTCTATAGATGATGTGTCGAAAGACGGACATTGTGGATTTCATCTTCTTGTACGATATCTAGGCTACCCCCCAAAGTCGGATGAAGACAAGTCAGAGCAGAGCTATATTCTGAGTTGGTGTCTCGTCTTCCATTCTACAGCAAAATACTTGGCCAAGAAGATGTTGGATAATTGTTGATAAGCATTCCGTGCGATACCCAGACCACTGGACCAGAACATTACTTGGACGTACCATCTGTTACATATCTATTCGCTAACAAGTACAAGATACCATTTATCGTTCTTTCCCAGAACATCAACAATACATTCTTTCTAATGTGCGCTCCTGTCACGATCCGCTATCCAGATTGTTGGGTCGGACCGAGTCATGTCCAGCCTACGCTTGAGATAAAACATATTAAGTTGTTCTAAAGACAAAACAATATACGATCAAAGTGTGCTAACAGTTCTATATGTCATATTGAGTCAGAATATATCCCAAACACAAAATTATCTCGTATATAAATATGTTCGAAATACATAGCCAAGACGTAAAACTGGATACAAGTCCAGTATCAAAATACATAGTCTAACATATGTCTGCTCTCAAACGGTCCCGAGCAACTAAAAAAACTAGACGAGTTTCTCCGCAGGTACATCCTTGTAAGGTAAAGTCTGATCCTCGACAGCAACTCCATAATAGGAATCACATAGCAACTCCTCCTCGGTAAGTATACCTACAATGTTATCCTGTCAGGAATGGAGCAAGTACTGATTCTAACAAACTAAATATATGAAGCATGAAATGAACTGAAGTGTAATAAATATGAATCATGGCATATCACAATATATCATGGCAAGAATACATATGTCATAGCGACAGATGTATATGTAGTGTTTAAAACTGTAGTAGGTACGTGATCGTCAATAGGTGTACAATGTACGGGGGGCACATGTAAATAAAATATACTTCCGTACAAGTGATACGATAATAGATGTACATACGCATAAATACAACTTTGAGATAAGGCCTACGACGCGGTAACATATAAAATAAAACTTTGCTCGAGTACGGTAGAGGGGGCATGATCACGTACTTAACTATCAGTTTCCCCATAACCCGGATTCTAAACATGTGAGAGATATGGAAACAGTATAAAACATGGTGGATACTGAGAGCAGTATAAAGTATGTGAAACATAGAGATATATGACTTGTAGTTTAGGTATCAGTTTTTTACATGGTTTATACACAATTCATTATATGCAGTAAATAAAGTTTGTAGAGATACTTGTCTTGTGCAAAGCAAGTGTATGTATATGAAGCTATAGATATCCGGTGTCCCGTCACTCTAACAAGGATATTTAAACTTATATTTTATACTAAGTTAAATACTAGGACACTAGTTGTGTGACACGACTTTCTGACTGGACACCTAGCCAAATGATGACTTTAGCATAGGAGACCAATGTGGGGTGACACAATACCTAAACCAACTTTCAAGGGCCTTTACTATGGTAGGGTAAGGTCTAACACTAAAATATCCCAAAATCACACAATACATCCTAAGTCATAATTATTCAATAAATAAATCAGACTGTACACTGTGTTCCAACAATTTTTAAGATAGGCAAAAAGCTCAAATATACATAAAATAAAGTACCAAATGATCTTTGTTAATTACAGAAATTTATACTAATTTTTTTGGAATTTAGAAACCCTCATAGATATTTATTAAAAACCAGTAAACATAAGTACCCTAAAAATAAGTTCTGTTTTCCTATTTTTATAAAATGCCAAAAGTACTGATTAAATCCTGGAAAAATTACATTAAATTAGCTAAATTAAAATAGTATTTAAATACAATTTTTCTCAGATTTTTACAGTAATTAAATTATATATAAAAGTTCAAATACAGCAAGTTACAATTTCTGGAAAATAAATAATTAATTATTTAATATTTTTTTCACGTATACGAAATTGAACCGGAGTCCAGATACGGAACCCAAAGCCATAAATCAAGTCCGATATGACTCGTACAGGCCTTGAATGTATTTAGGCTCATTTAAGTCCACATAACCCATGCTATGTCTGGACTCAAATGGCCGTAATCAATCGAAATACAGAAATACATATATTAAAATATATATACAAATGAATATTAAAGTATTTTAATGATATATATGTTAATGTAGTAAAATATACAAGTCATAAAATTAAATAATAAAATAACTTGTAAATTTATACATAATAACATATAGTACAAAATTATATTTACATAGAAATATATATATAATTTTGTATATACAAATGCATATATACAAATGCATATATATATATATATATACATATATATATATATATATATATATATATATATATATATATATATATATATAAATATATACGTATACAGTATATATACATTTAAACAGTATACATAAATATAATTAACAGTATAATATAATATATACATATACATATATATACATATTATAAACAGTAAACCCAATAACAGAAACCCGTTACTGTGCGGGTTTAAACCCGTTACTATTAATTTAAACCCGATAACCCATTATTATTTAACCCGTGTCCTGACAGTTAGGGACACGAGCGTTGAATCTGACATCGAGTCCTGTGTCCGAGGAAAACACAAAGATTCTGACACGAATTTCCCGTGTCCGAGTCCACCACTAGACTCACTGATACGAGACGACCTACCTATATGAAAACGAGACACGAAAGCAAAGTAGACACGAAGAGACACGTACGTGTCCGGCTTTGGTCGACGTTCGGGGCTGCTGCGCGGAGGAGGAGACGTCGGGGTCGTCGGGAAAAAATTGAACTGGGTTCGTCTCGTCGAGACGAATAAGATGGTGGTGGTGCGCGGCTACGGCGATGGCTGGAACGGCGACGCTCTTAGATCTAGGTCTCCGGCCAACTCGCCGGAGAAGAATACGCTAGGGCGGCGGCTGTGGTGGTCGGGGAGGTGAATGGGTTTAGGGTTTTGACTGGGGGTCTATTTATCGGTCTGGGTCGAGTGTTAGATTAGGGTTTCGGCCATTAATTTAGGAATTAGGGTTAGGGTTTTTACCGTCGGTCGACGGGATTAGGGGAAGACGAAGGTGGTGGTCAGTGTGGTTTTACAAACCCCCCCAAATTTGTGAATTACATAAAACCCCCACCGCCCTACTATCTGCAAATATAAATTTGCAAACTGAATATAAAATAATTTGAATAATTGCAAACTGTTTTATAACAATTCAAACAATTACAAAAAGTTATTAAAACAATTCAATAAATTACAAAATGATATTTTTGGGCTTTAAAACTATTTAAAAATTATAAAAAAATCCTAATAATTATAATAATTCATTTTATGGATTAAAATGCTATTTAAAATTATAATTCCTTATTTAAAATATTTTAAAATATCTAGGGGCTTACAAATCTTTCCTCCTTGAAAAATTTTGTCCTCGAAATTCATAAGGATAGAAGACTCTACAAACATTCTAACATAGCAAGCAATTAAAACAATGACTAAGGCTACTCTTTAGACTAATCTCTACGGTATCAAGCGAAAACGGATGGTTTCCTCGCGGCTGGTGGGTCAAACAAGTAAGGATATCTCTCCCTCATGTCCGACTCCCTCTCCCAAGTAGATTCTTCCGGAGAGTGACGGCTCCAAGCTACTCGGACCAAGGGTATGACTTTGTTCCTCAGCCTCTTCTCCCTCTGGTCCAATATCTCCACTGGCTGATCAGTAACCGTAAGACTCGGTCCGATCTCCAACTCTGAATGATCTAGCACATGGCTGGGGTCTGAAATGTATCTTCTCAGCTGAGATACATGAAAGAAATCGTAAACTCCTACTAGGTTGGGTGGAAGTACAACCCTGTAAGCTACCTCTCCGATCCTGCCGAGTATCTCAAACGGTCCAATGTATCTAGGGCTCAACTTGTCGCTCGTCCGAACCGGATCGTCCCTCTAGTAGGTGATATCTTCACTAATACCATATCTCCGTCAGCAAACTCCATCGGTCTGTGACTAGCATCGGCCCAGTGTTTCTGTCTGTCCTGCGCAACTCTGAGTCTGTCTCTGATCATCGTGACCTTCTCTGCTGCATCAGTGATCATCTCTGGCCCAAGCATAACTCTATCCTCAACATCATCCCAAAAGAGAGGTGTACGGCATCGTCGTCCATATAGTGCCTCGAATGGAGACATACCGATGCTGGCTAGGTAGCTGTTGTTGTATAAAAACTCTACCAAGTGCAGATGGCTTTTCCAAGATCTGCCAAAATCTAGCACATAAGTCCTCAGCATGTCCTCTAGCGTCTGAATCATCCTCTCGGACTGCCCATCAGTCTGTGGATGGTACACTGTACTGAACTTGAGCCGACTGCCCAACTCCTCCTGTAAGCTCCTCCAGTAATGGGATGTGAATCTGCTGTCCCGATCCTATACGATGCTCACCGGTACTCCGTTCAAGCAACTATCTGCTGCATGTATAGCTCCGCCAACTTCTCGGTGGAGAGCCCCACCTTGAAGGGTATGAAGTGAGCACACTTCGTCAGCCTGTCAATGATGACCCATATGGCATCCCTCCCTCATTGGGAACGAGGAAGCCCTGAGACGAAGTCCATCATAATATGCTTCCACTTCTACTCGGGAATGGATAACGGCTGCAATAGACCAGCTAGCCTCTGACGCTCCGCCTTGACCTGTTGGCAAACTAGGCATCTCGAAATAAAGCGTGATACATCTCTCTTCATCCCGTGCCACCAAAGATGTTCCCGCAAGTCACGGTACATCTTGTTGGCACCAGGGTGAATAGAATATCGCGATCGGTATGCCTTCTGCAAGATCGCCTCTATCAACTCTCCCTTCGGCACGCATACCGACTGTCGTGCCTCAATGATCCATCCTCTGCTATGGTGAAGTCATCAAGCAGTCCAGCTAAGGCCTGGACTCTGAGTCTACGGAGGCTCTCATCTGTAGACTGAGTCTCCTTGATCTGCTCCATCAAGCCTGATTGAATGTCTAATACCATTATTTGTATCACTGATCCTGGCCGAACCATCTCGATACCGAGCTTCTCCAGATCTTTCCGTAAATGTCGATCTATCATCAGATACCATACCATCGGATGCCTGCTCAGTGCATCTGCCACCATATTTGCCTTTCTGGGATGATACTATAAATCGATGTCGAAGTCCTTCATCAACTCCAACCATCGCCTTTGCCTCATGTTCAGCTCCTTCTGCGTGAACACATACTTCAAGCTCTTGTGGTCAGTAAAGATTTTCACTCGCTCTCCGTATAAGTAGTGTTTCTACAACTTGAGTGCAAAGATCACCGCAGCTAACTCTAGGTCGTGGGTAGGATAGTTCCATTCATGAGTCCGTAATTGCCTAGATGCATCTTTTATCTGTCGCTGTTATAACACCACTATATTCGTCCTTTTTGGGTTCATGCTTTTAATGGTGAATTGATCATTAGCTATCCTTTGAGTTATGAGAGGATAGAATGGACGAAAAGTAATGAAACCTGCGATGGCTACTGAATAACCACCTTTGACTTTGTTATTATATGACAGCGGTCGTACCGACAGCGCGATAAAACAAAGCAGAAAGTCAAGTGAAAGGGCTCTTTGCTCTCGATATGCTTTACCATATCGAGCACAGGTCTCAATCTACAAGTTCATACGACATAATAGATTGGTGACCTCACATTGGAAAAAGGAGAGATTATCAAAAAATCGATAGAGAAAAAAGTCGGCTATCGGAATCCAACCGATGACCATCACATTACAAATGCGATGCTCTAACCTCTGAGCTAAGCGGGCTCACATAACAGAAATACAAATAATGTATAGTAATTCAGAAAACTCTTCTATATTCTAGTTATTAGCTATGAATTTCATATGAACTATAGAATTATGAATCCTATTGTTAGAAATAATATAGCTTTCTATAACTAGAAATTCTATTTAAGAATTCTATTCTAATAATATAAATATATGTTAGAATATATGTTATTATAATATATGTTATATAAATTAATATATAACTAATTAGAATTTTTATTCTATCATTATACATAATATATATATTTTTCTATTTATTTTCATAACATAAATAGAATTTCAATAAGCAATCACTTTCCCATGTTGCTGTAGGACACATCATAGCCCCTTTTCTGAAGTATCGCTGTAAATGATGAAACCTCCAGATCCTGAAGGTAATGTCAGAACTGGAGCGGTCGTCAGTGTCACGCCCCGCTCCCGTAGGAGCGATCATCCTCGCTAAGGCGTGATGTCGCACGAGCCTAGATTGTGCTCGTGCAAGGCGGGTTCCATAACAGCCGATTTCAGCGACTGCGACGGGGTCGTCGCACAGAAGTCCCATACAGAGACATTAAATATTAGCAGCAAAATTTGAAGCAAAACACAAGTCATTTCAAAAACACTCTTTTATTGATATTGAAACATAGATTACAATGGGGCGCAAGGCCAAGATTACAAGTCTCTCAAGCTCACTCAAGCTCACATTACAAGTTCACTCATCTCTCTCTCTCATCTCTCAATACAAGTCTTGACTCCAACGAAAGCTTCGGAAGGCGATGTCCATACATTATGTCCCGTATAAGTCTTTACTTCATGCGGCCGCGCGCTTCGAATTACCAAGGAACTCCGTGCCTCGACGCATCCAAGCGAGCTCCGTGCCACGAGCTTCTACCTGTGCCTGCACATGAAAACTATGTGGGTGTCAGTACTCAACTGTACTTGTGAAATGAGCTCCTCGCCCACCCATACAAACCCAACACGTTTGATTTACTTTTGTGCAACTTAGTCCCCTTTATGATTGTCTTTCTACTCTTTCCTTAGGATCAGTTTTAGGACCGATGTCTTGGCCTATTCCGTGTCTCTAGACCATCTCGTGCTTGCAATGACAACGTTAACTCAATCCTTGCCTCAAGACCCTTCTCGTGCCAACAACGTTAACCTATCGAGTCGTGTTTGCCTTACGGCTTAAAATCAGAGACGCAACTACGCGATGAAGCTCCATTTTCTGTATGATCGTGCTATAAACCCTTGCTAAGGCCGTGCCTCGCAATTCAGTGAGACTTAACCATATCGCCGCGCGGCCCTTGCCGCCTAGCGGCCCTTGCTACTTTGACCACCAACTGACCCAATCATGACTTGTGAATGTTAGTGTCACTCAACCAACTTTGTCTTGTGGCGGTTTCCCGACTTAAACTCAAACAACTCAATGAACTTAAGCAACTTATATGCCGACAACTCAAGACCTGACGCCACATCTCGTACCGAAGCACTACGCCTATGTTGAAATCCAATCTTAGGCCCAAACTTTGTGTTCTAACTGTACACACCTTTAACTCAACTCAATCCAAAGGCATACACGTGGTTAGCCGCTATTTGCCGACATCTATATGAACTTGGCCACTAGCATCACAAGCTATACCTTGACGTATAGTTTTGGTAATCGGGATCCTTTCGACGCAAGTAGCTAGCCCCGTCGCAAGTCCCCGCTTAACCTGTGCCAAAACCTTACGCACGACTATACCCTGTTCCCTCCTAGGCCGAGTCGGCCCCATGGCCCAGGGTTACCGCTCGAGGGTTCATCGTCCTTGTCGACAAGTTGTCAAATGACCATGCAAGACTCGACACAAACTGACGTCTCACATGGTCATTCCTCTACCAAAACCAAGACTTCTATCCTTGAGACCCCTCGACGACCCACGGTCGCGAGCATTCCTTTCCTTGAGACCCCTTGATGACCCACGGTCGTAAGCATTTCCTTCCTTGTTACCCTATCATTTGGTTCAACTCATGAATGCCTATTTGATAGTCCTTTCTCAAAAATCACTTTGAATCAATTGTGATCCTTGCCTTAAATACTAAGCCCGTGCATCGTACCTTAAGCCAAACGTGCTCTACGCGACACTCCTGCCCAAGTCGACGGGCCCTGAGATCGTGGGACTATTTAACTTGACAACCGCAGAATGAGCGGTACAGCACTTGGAATGACTTAGGTCGACCGGCATAACTTTGCCTAACTTAACTTCGCAACAACTTAACGAGAAAAGGCTGCGTCAAGCTTTGCCTTAACGGATTGTGCCGTACACGCATCCAACTTGAATGACCAAGTCACTCGGGTGCCTAGACTTAGGTCACAAGCCGCTCAACGCAACTTAACTCACGGGCAAGCCAAGGCTATGCCAAGCCTTGGACGACGGGACCGTGCATGTTTTATGAAGCATTCATGCGGGCGACGCCTATGACTTAGGCTACGTTCATACTTTGCCTACTCAACCGACTTTCCTTCTCCCAAGCCACGGGACGAAGGATCGAGTGTCATTTTCAAAGCACGCCGTGCACCAACTCTAAGCCGACCGTTGGACCTTTTTCCATGTTCTAACTCAATTCGATCCGTCGAGATTATTTTCTTTTGCTAGGTGGATTCATCTCTTTTATTATTAAGCCTACTTGTGCAAGTTAAAAACATACGATTTATTATGTGAAGGCCAAGATGAGGCAAGTTTACCGAAACTACCCCACCTGAGCGAGCGGTCGCCTCGACCGAGCAATGTCTCCGAGTAGCCGTTGCAAGGCTAAGTCCGAATGCCGTCGGCGTTCCTATTCCTCCGATTGACTGAGCAGGACGGGACACTACATCATACACCACTCAGAAAAAGTTTCGTCCTCGAAACTAACTGAGTACACTTATCGATTTATTACTTTACTTAACATTCAAGAACTCTCGGACACAATTCTCCTATGCCTTACTCAAATCCGAGCCGCGCTCGTGCTACCCTCAATCCTTTCTTCAAAACTTACGATCTCAAAATCCTCGATACTTCCTCGTTCCTCAAATCTTACTTGAATTCAACGTATCACTTAGTATGGATCGTGCACATATCTTAGGAGTCCCCAAAATACATGCATTTCAACAAGCCTCGTGATAGCAAATCCCGCCATCACCACTCGAGTCGGATCGTGCACGCATTTAAGCGTCCTTGATATACATGCATGTCAACCGAGCCTCATGAGTGGTGTCTTCACCATTCCTATCGCTCTGTACCGGAACGTCTGCCTAACTACTAGGCTATGTCTTTCCGTCAGTATTGGAATCATAGTTCCCAAACAACGATATCAACACTGACCCCATCCTAAGGTCAAACCAAGTTGATAGTGCGGGGGTTTCTACCCAAGCTCGCATCACTCCGATTTCTAAACTTCGAGCATAGATTGCCTACACACATCCCAACATTTCGTCGTACGGGGTCCGAGTCATTCAGCAAAGCCATCCTATGACAACTTATGTTTCAACCAATTCCTTAACATATCAATCTCACTCGTTCAACAAGCTATTTCGCATAGTCTATCTCTTTGAACACGTTCGACACAGATCGCCTATCAATCTTTCTCAATTCGAGCACGCTATAACGCAATTCATTGCTAACCAAAATTCCACATTCTATATTTCCTAAGTCATATATTTTAATTTACGTAATCGATCATGAGCTCGTCTAGCTTAACAATATGTTGTGTCCCGATCTCACGCGAGTCAGATTTTCCACGGTGGGCACGAATCACCATGCACGCTCCTGCGGGATAATCATCCTCATCGGGACGTAACTCTTGTTTTGCATCTAGATTAGTTCATTCTCGATGCACGGATTGGACCTACTCAATCCTCAAGTTTCTTTCATTCATCAGTCGCAAGTCCAACCATCCTCGAATTCACCTTCGTGTCAAACCGACAAGTCGAGACAATCAACATTGCCGCGTCCTGATTTTCCGAGTTCGATCATTCCCACGACATGAATCACCATGTCAGCGCTCACACGAAACAATCGCCCCAAATCCGACGTAACGCATGTGCGAGGCTAGAGTTGCACTCGCAAAAGACAAGATCGTCGACGTTGTGGACCGACGCCTTGGCCTATTCCGTGTCTCTAGACCATCTCGTGCTTGCAACGACAACATTAACTCAATTCTTGCCTTAAGACCCTTCTCGTGCCAACAACGTTAACCTATCGAGTCGTGTTTGTCTTACGGCTTAAAATCAGAGACGCAACTACGCGATGAAGCTCCATTTTCTGTATGACCGTGCTACAAACCCTTGCTGAGGCCGTGCCTCACAATTCAGTGAGACTTAACCATATCGCCGCCTCGCGGCCCTTGCCGCCTAGCGGCCCTTGCTACTTTGACCACCAACTGACCCAATCAAGACTTGGGAATGTTAGTGTCACTCAACCAACTTTGTCTTGTGGCAGTTTCCTGACTTAAACTCAAACAACTCAACGAACTTAAGCAACTTATATGCCGACAACTCAAGACCTGACACCACATCTCGTGCCGAAGTACTATGCCTATGTTGAAATCCAATCTTAGGTCCAAACTTTGTGTTCTAACTGTACACACCTTCAACTCAACTCAATCCAAAGGCATACATGCGGTTAGCCGCTATTTGCCGACATCTATATGAACTTGGCCACTAGCATCACAAGCTATACCTTGACGTATAGTTTTGTTAATCGGGATCCTTTCGACGCAAGTAGCTAGCACAAGTCCCTGCTTAACCTGTGCCAAAACCTTACGCACGACTATACCCTGTTCCCTCCTAGGCCGAGTCGGCCCTATGGCCCAGGGTTACCGCTCGAGGGTTCATCGCCCTTGTTGACAAGTTGTCAAATGACCATGCAAGATTCGACACAAACTGACGTCTCACACAGTCATTCCTCTACCAAAACCAAGACTTCTATCCTTGAGACCCCTCGACGACCCACGGTCGCGAGCATTCCTTTCCTTGAGACCCCTCGACGACCCACAGTCGCGAGCATTTCCTTCCTTGTTACCCTATCATTTGGTTCAACTCATGAATGTCTATTTGATAGTCCTTTCTCAAAACTCACTTTGAATCAATTGTGATCCTTGCCTTAAATACTAAGCCCGTGCATCGTGCCTTAAGCCAAACGTGCTCTACGCGACACTCCTGCCCAAGTCGATGGGCCCTGAGATCGTAGGACTATTTAACTTGACAACCGCAGAATGAGCGGGACAGCACTTGGAATGACTTAGGTCGACCGGCATAACTTTGCCTAACTAAACTTCGCAACAACTTAACGAGCAAAGGCTGCGTCAAGCTTTGCCTTAACGGATCGTGCCGTGCACGCATCTAACTTGAACGACCAAGTCACTCGGGTGCCTAGACTTAGGTCACAAGCCGCTCAACGCAACTTAACTCATGGACAAGCCAAGGCTATGCCAAGCCTTGGACGACGGGACCGTGCATGCTTTATGAAGCATTCATGCGGGCGACGCCTATGACTTAGGCTACGTTCATACTTTGCCTACTCAACCGACTTTTCTTCTCCCAAGCCACGGGATGAAGGATCGAGTGTCATTTTCAAAGCACGTCGTGCACCAACTCTAAGCCGACCGTTGGACCTTTTTCCATGTTCTAACTCAATTCGACCCATCGAGATTATTCCTTTTTGCTATGTGAATTCATCTCTTTTATTATTAAGCCTACTTGTGCAAGTTAAAAACATGTGATTTATTATATGAAGGCTAAGATGAGACAAGTTCACCGAAACTTCCCCACCTGAGCGAGCGGTCGCCTCGACCGAGCAATGTCTCCGAGTAGCCGTTGCAAGGCTAAGTCCGAACGCCGTAGGCGTTCCTATTCCTCCGATTGACTGAGCGGGACGGGACACTACAGTCAGCCTCCTCTTCAGCTCCTCAAATACTGTCTGGCAGTCCTCTGACCAGATGTACTATGCGTCCTTCCGCGTCAGTTTTGTCATGGGTTCGCTATCCTAGTAAAGTCCTGGACGAACTTTCTATAATAGCCTGCTAATCCCAAAAAGCTCATGATCTCTGAAACCGATGTCGGAGCCTTCCATGTCTCGACAACAACAATCTTCCTGGGATCCACTAAGATCCCCTCTCCAGTGACCACATGACCGAGAAACTCCACTCGGTCTAAAAAGAACTCGCACTTCGACAATTTAGCATACAACCTCTCCTTCTTCAGAATCCCCAAAACTGTCCGCAAGTGTTCTGCGTGCTCTTCCGGCATCTTCGAGTATATCAGGATGTCGTCGATAAATACTACGATGAACTTATCCAGATACTGGTGAAATGTCTTATTCATCAAGTTCATAAAGACAGCTGGCACATTTGTGAGACCAAATGGCATCACCAAAAACTCGTACTGCCCATACTTCGTGTTGAACGCAGTCTTCTGGATGTCTTCAGCCCTGACTTTCTGTCACCCCCACTTTTCCCAGTTAGGGATAAAATAGTAATTTTCCATTTTATAATATTTTTTGGGAATTTTATTTCATGAATATTATTATTTAATTATTATAGGAGTCGGGTTCGAATTTTATCGCATTCCGAGTTAATTCGGGACCCCGGTGAATTTCGACTTGAGCCGTAATTAGCATGTTATCTAACCATGGCCCACCACACTAAACTTTAGGGTTTAGGAGTTTGGACTAGTCCCCCATGAGTAATTTAGTTTAATTATGATTTTTATTTATTTTTAGCAACTTCCAAAACCCATTTTTGATTTAATTAGCATTAGGCTTAGGGAGGGGCAAACTTGTAAATACAAGTGCCCCTTACCCATGCTTGGCAGGCCATGTAGGAGAGCCCCCCCTTCTTTCTTCTCCACTAAGCAACTCTCTCTTTCTCTTTCAAATTCTTTTCTTCCAAGCTTTTCTTCCACTAACCAACCTATTTTAGGTATGCATTTATTTCCTCCATTATTACTCTTTTGCATTTAACTCCCTCATAATAAATGGAGAGGAGCTCATTCTCCACCATTTGCCCACAAATTTGTAGGTTTTTTCTAGAAAAATAGGTTAAGGATTTATTATGGTTTAATCCTTTTTGAGAGTGGTAAATATATATATATACATATATATATACATGTGTATTTATGTGTGTGTATATATTGATATGTATTTAGTGTCATGAGGATGGTGGTGTTGTGAGAGTGGCATGGGTGTCATGAGGATGGTGAGAGTGTGTGTGTGTGTTTGTGTTGTGTGAGGGTGTGTGTGTGTTTGTGTTGTGTGAGGGGGTGTGTGTGTGTTTGTATTATATATATATATATAGATATGAATGTGTGTGTGTGTGTATATATATATATATATATATTTTTTTTTTTTTTTTTGTGTGTATATATATATATATATATATATATATATATATATATATATATATAGATAGATGTGAGTGTGTATTTATATACGTATATGGATATGGGTGTGTATGTATGTATATATATAGATGTGTGTGTGTTGTGTATATAGTTATACATATAGTGAGATAGATGGAGGGATATAAATATATATATATATATATATATATATATATATATATATATATATATATATATATATATATATATATATATATATATATATAGAGTGGGAGATGAAGAAGAATAGAAGGAGAAGAAGAAGATGAGCAGCCACAGCAGGAGCAGCAGCTCCAGCTGCAGTAACAGCAGCAGCCCTGGAAGCAGCTGCTGCCAGGTTAAACCCCCCCTTGATGCCTTGTTCACCTATTTAACCCCCCCTTGTATATATATATATATATATATATATATATATATATATATATATATATATATATATATATATATATATATATATATATATATACGTAGAGAAGATTAGAAGAAGTTTAAGGAATTAGAAGTTAGAAGGAAAGAATTAGAAGAAGTTAGAAGAATAGGAAGAAAGTGAGAAATAGGAAATAGAGGGGATCGAGTTAGAGGGCGAAACGGAGCTCGGAGTATCGGAATGAGTTAAAACTTGGCGTGGACCTAGATTATATGAATTAGATTTTGCGGGTAGGCTTCCGAGTGGAAATCGGGGTTGTAGGGTGCCGGTATCGTGCCATACCATTGCGTATCTTGAAATATTTAAGATACCGACAATAGGCCGTAAGATGGACTAGATGTCCACTTTACCTAGATATCTTGGTAGGTAATATATGTATAGGCTAGTACCTTACTACCCTAGGGAGCTCGGGTCAAAATACCAAGCGTAGGTAGGCTAACTTGATAATTGCCTAAGCTATAATTTTACTCTTTTTAAGGGTAAAATAGGATATTGGCCTACGGCCAAGATTTGAGTTTAGAAGTCCAAGATGGACTTGGATATGGGTTGTAGAGGTTGGTAATAGTTAGAAATAGTCGCCTAGACCTAGTCTTGACCTCGGTTGACCCAGAGTTAACTTTTTACCCAAAAGTCAACCGTGAGTCAACACTTTGTCTAGATTTGACCAAATCCAAACCAGAGTTGACCAGTTGACCAAAAGTCAACTGTTGGTCAACATTTGACCAGTTTGACCTAAAGTTGACCTAAAGTTGACCAAGGTTGACCAGTTGACCAAAAGTCAACTGTAGGCGAACTCTTGACCCCGTTTGACTTTCTTCGACTTGTTTTGACCTGTGATGACCGGTGAGACCTAGTTTGACCTAGATTGCATATCATTCATTGTGAATCATTCTTAAACTTGTTTAAACCTAAATTAACATACAGTATCTCATCTTTAGGTCTCTAATTTTCCACTCTGAGCATTGATATACCCTACAGCTCAGGACAGCAGGCGAGTACATTCACTGATAGTTTTCATTGTCTTGATATTTGCTATATCCGATTCAGTCGTAGTGACTTACTTGATTCTCAGACACGATAGTTCACGGACTAGTATTGTCGGATTCCTGTCATGAGATGTCATTCCTGGATTTCTTGGGATACTGCTACTTGCTTAGTCTTGATTCTCGTACTTGTATTGACGCCGATTCCTGAAGAGGACTTGCTCCCCTCTTAGGGAATCCCGCGTCATGACGTGCTATGTCCGGATCCGTATACTATTCGGGGGATGGGAAATATTATAGATAGTGTGATCAATGCCCACCTTGAGTTACTACTTGTATCATAGCTATACCCTCACCTCACGATAGGTATAGCCTGACCTGTGCTACTACTTGCTCCATAGCTTACCATCCCGGCCGGACCGAGTCTACGTACTTGTAGCCGGTCGACTGGAAGCCTGATTCTTGACCCATACCGATCACATTAGGCTATAATATTCGAGGCACATTTTATATTTACTTTTCTTGTCATATATCCTGTTCTGTTCTATATTCAGTACTTTCTTACCATGCATGATATACAGTTACTCACATGCTCTATATGCCTTTATATTGTATCTTGATTGGAGACTAAGTTCTGTTCGGGAGAAGAGTTACAACCCCGGTCCTTGTTTGGTTTAAGGGTTGTAACTCGGCTTTCGAACGGTTCCCAAGTTTTCATATATCTTTGTCTCGTAGTTCATTATAATGTCTTTTATAGAACTTGTCAATTCACATGGAACTACTGTTAGTGTTTGTACTTGCTCATTTTCCTGACAGGATATCGTTATGATATATTACAGATGACTCTGAGGCGGACTGCTCGACCTATTATGGGCTCGAGTTAGATGGAGTAGCCTTGGATCGTGGCCTTATAGTAGAGCCACTAGATTTTGTACTTCCAGAGTTGTGTAGGTTAGCTAGGTTTGACTGGACTGCGATCCAGCTAGCTTTATCAGACTGTAGTTTCTATATCATATTTTGATACCCTGTGATATTGTATATATCTGGGCTTGTACTGGACTCTGGACTTATTTACTCCTTCATCTATCATATGTCTTTCCTTCTGAACTATCTACCTTAGTTTTACTCTGTGATTGAGACTGTATTGATATGTCACCTCCATTCGGAGAGTATATACTGTACAGGTACATTTATATTGTTAGTCGTAGTATTTACAGACGTTATATACAGCGTTCTACCGCCAACACTGCGGCGTAGGCTGGACGTACCTACGTGCTCGTGCCCCTCATAAGGGTACGGGTCGTGACACATTTTTGTGGTGGCCCACGCAGTTTCAGTATCGCAATTAGTGCGATCTCGTAATGGTGCTCGACTTAGAGTACTAATTACGAGCCTGCAATTAGGACGTAGGACCTAGGACATGATAGGAGTTTCTCAATCACACCTAGGAAATTTCTGATCTTTTGATTATCATAATTATTCATCTTGTATTAAATTAACTGTCCTTCTTTGATAATCTACTCATGTGCCATATTGATCTCTTTGTTTCAATTCGTCTCCTGGATGACGAAGACGCACCCGCAGGCCACTGGATCGAGTAGCTTGCCTGAGAGATCTGATCAGGCAGAGGAGGAGGTTCACGAGACTGCCCCCAGTGATTCTACTATCCCGGAGACCCCGGCAGTTGCACGGGGAGGTCTACCACCTCCACCCCAGAGGGTTACGGTCGTTGTTCCAGAGATACTGCCGCCACCACCACCGATACCGACGGATACACATCATATGTTTTTTTCCTTTAGCAGATGATGGGGACACAGCGGGCCCAGGCAGAGGCATCGCAGCGCCAGTCGAAGGCGTCACACCATCAGATCGAGATGCTGAGGCAGAGTATGGAGAACTCGCATCAGCTTGCACTGGCAGCAGTAGAGAGAGTGGCACCGGGTACGGTACAGGGCCCTACTGGCCAGCAGCCGCACCAGCAGCAGTCCAGGCCGGGGACAGTATTAGACTTTAGAAAGATAAGCTCCAGGGACTTCACAGGCACAGAAGGCATCCTTTATGCAGACGACTGGCTGGAGGATGTACAGCGGAGCATGGAGCTGGCAGAGCTTCCTAGAGCACTTTGGGTTTCGGCCGCAGCCAGCCGATTCTTCGACATTGCGCTGACATGGTACCGCACGGATCCTCGTGCGTCGGTAAGAGGGCTGACTTGGGAGAACTTCCGGAGGCTCTTCAAGGAGAAGTTCTTCCCGGACGTGGCTCTTACAGCATTGGAGGGCCAGTTTGTGGGTCTAGTACAGGGGAACTCGTCGGTGGACGAGTATGCAGCTGAGTTCTTCCTCCTTAGCAGGTTTGCTCCCGATATGATCCAGGATGAGGGGCAGAAGGCTCGTAAGTTCTGCAGGGGACTTATTCATGCAGTGCGCACCCGCACCTCGGGTCGCCGTGACGCGACGTTCGATCAGATATTGATGGACGTACAGATTACAGAGGAGGACTTCGGCCTCAAGCCGAAGAGGAGCGGAGATACTATGGGGGCGAGTTCCAGTGCGGGACCGGCCAAGCGCTCCCACATTCAGCAGCAGCAACAGCAGAGGCCGTTTCAACAGCAGCCTCTGTTGCAGATTCAGCAGGCACCGACGCGTGCCCAGCAGCATCAGGGTCAGGGCCAGAGGCAGACCCATCAGTGTGCTTTCTGCGAAAAGATGGGGCACAACAGAGACATATACCGGAGGAGGTTAGGCGCTTGCCTATTCTGCGGAGGGACCGACCACCAGCTGAAGGGTGTAGTGCCCCGTTCCTTGCGGTCCACTATGTAATACCTACGGCTTGTTGACTCAGTCATGAACTAAGTACTTGGTGAAACCTTTGCCGGTATCGATTGATCACGGATGAAATGCAATGAACCTTTCCAATTGATGGATTGGCTTCTATTGAAATGAATCCAAGAGTTTTGCTGAATGTTTTCTCTCGCTGCTTGGTTTTGATGAATGCATTTTCGTGTTGGTTTTCGATGATTGGTTTTCATTGTTCGCTTTCATTGTATTTCGCATTCATTCCGAATCTTGAGAGAAAGAGACGAAGTATGCTAATCAACTGTTGGTGCCATTGTAAGCCGCGTGAATTGTTCGTGAACGGCACGTGAAGTCCCTCCTTCTCTCTACTAAGATTCATCTCGGTGAGTTACTTCAACCGAACAAACATTGATCTGTACGCCTAATAAAAAATGATCTCTAGTCTACTCTGTTGCCTTGTCCCAATGATCAACGATACCACATCCATAAAAGATAAGAGAAGATAATTGAATTGAATCAAATGCATGAATATGTATTGCTACTCGATCTGCTAAATAAGAATGATCATCTGCTTGTCATCAGTATGCTTGAAAATATAGACATATACAGACGAACTTGTACGTGTTGAGAAGAACCTGAAGGCACGAAACAAACGTGTCGTATACCTGTGCATAAGTCCAAATGTGTCTCATCTGATAGAACGGCTAGAGCATACATTTGGTCTCGGACAACTTGTATACAAGGAAATATTTGTCTCTCGGATGGTATCTGGGGGCACCTGGAACCGCTCGGCCTAGGAGAGACTAGGGCCTCCATGTGAAAATGGGAGTCGATCTGAGTCCTTAGCGACGAGCTGAACCAAAGAGTCACAGCGGCTAATCATGGAGAAAACCCATGGACCAACATATAGAATAGTCCACCTGCATGACCCGAATGACAACTTCAATATCTGTAAGAATGAATCATGAATTACTCATTATGCAAATTGTGCTAACATGGTTTTGTGCAGGGATGACTGTCGGCGATGGTAAGTTGCTACGAATTATATTCTACTGTCATGTTCTTATGAATTGTTAAAAAGAACCTAGACAAGTAGAAAGATCACTAGTAAATGTTAGCTCAACATATTGATTTAGTGCAGAGATTTGCGAGTTCGGCCAAAAGTCGCTCGCAGTACATGATGTGTGCTGACCTACGTTGTGGGCATCCTTTTCAGAAAGCAAAAGGAGACATGGGGATATCAAGTGAGGCACCGAAGCTCGTCTAGTCCAGTAGAGCTCGTGGATCGCCTCGAAGTTTACTTTTCATTCCAGTCCAGTTTTAAGTTTCTTTTCCTTCTGAAGGTGTCTTTCAATTCCAGCTTGTAATAAAGGGATATCATGTATGGACATTGTGGCTAATTTCAAAAGAGTGTTTTAAATAAAATCATGTAGCCAAATTATAAGGCAAATCTGAGTTCGTAAAGCTTTGTACTTGTATTCCAATCAAGCTATCAATAAAATAAGTATTTCTATTTCAAATCTCTGTGTTCAATATTTGGTTTTCTACAATGGGTGCGTGCGTGTGTTTTGCTTAACTAATGGGTGCATGCATGTGTTTTTGCTTGACTAGTTGTTTTGTGCAGGTACATGGCCTTGTACAAGCACAACTTAGGCTTGTACGGCATCACGCCTTAGCGAGGACGATCGATCCCGCAGGGATCCAGGTAAGACGGACGACCCTAGCGGGATCGGGGCGTGACAAAGGGCTGCCCTGCTCGGGCAGCCAAGGGAGGCCAGGACAGGGTGCAGCCAGCTAGAGGACCAGCGGTTCAGCAGAGGGGTCCTCCACTTCAGACCCATCAGCAGCATTTTGTTCAGCACCAGAGGGGAGCACCCGCGGGCAGGGTGTTCGCTTTGGCAGCAGAGGAGGAGGCAGAGCCCGTGGAAGATGTTGTAGCAGGTCATGTTCTCCTAGATTCTTTCCCTGCTTTCGCCTTATTTGATTCTGGGGCAACCCATAGTTTTGTGTCTGTTTCTTTTGCTCTGAGACACAATATCATTGCTGAATATATGGGTAGGACTTGCAAGATTATGACCGGGGGAGGTATTATCCTGGTTAATAATATTTGTAAGGGGCGGAGAGCCACTCTGAGAGGCCGGAACTTAAGTGCGTATCTGCTCGTAATGTCCCTACCGAGGTATGATATGGTACTCGGTATGGATTGGTTGAGCATGCACCATGCTAGTATTGATTGCAGAGGAGGCAGAGTTCTTTTTAGGACGTCGGGTGAGCCAGAGATCGAGTTTGCTCGAGGAGTAGCGGAGCCGGAGGCTGGATTCTGTGGAGCTTTGTTGGCGGGACAGGATTTGCCACATCCGTTGATTGCTGAGTTCTCGGATGTCTTTCCCGAGGAGTTGCCGGGGATGCCGCCAGACAGGGACATTGAGTTCTCCATAGACTTGGTGCCGGGCATCGAGCCTATCTCACAGCATGTCTATAGGGTGAATAACAGCGAGTTGATAGAGCTGAAGAAGCAAGTCGACGAGCTGCAGGACAAGGGGTTCTTCAGATCCAGTTCTTCGTCCTAGGGAGCGCCAGTCCTGTTCGTGCCGAAGAGGGACGGTACGTCCCGCATGTGCATTGATTACCGGGCGCTCAACAACCTCACTATCAAGAATAGGTACCCTTTGCCGAGGATCGACGACTTGTTCGATCAGCTGAGTGGGGCAAAGGTCTTTTCGAAGATAGATTTGAGGTCCGGGTATCACCAGCTGAAGGTGAGGCGGGATGACATTCCCAAGATGGCATTTCAGACTCGGTACGACCAGTACGAGTTTATAGTGATGCCATTTGGGTTGACCAATGCTCCTGCGGTGTTCATGAACTTGATGAACAAGGTATTCCATCAGTACCTTGACAAGTTCGTGGTGGTCTTCATAGACGATATCTTGATCTATTCGAAGACGCAGGAGGAGCATGAGGAGCACTTGAGAGTTGTGTTAGAGACTCTGAGGAGGGAGCAACTCTACGGAAAGCTTTCAAAGTGTGAGTTCTTCTTAGACCAGGTGGCATTCCTAGGTCATGTTGTGACCGAGCACGGGATTTCAGTATACCAGAGGAAGATTTTGGTAGTGGAGTCTTGGTCTACGCCCAGTTCAGTTGTCGAGGTTCGGAGCTTTCTGGGTTTGGCTGGCTATTACCGGAAGTTCGTCCAGGACTTCTCGCGGATTGCAGAGCCGATGACTAGACTCACCAGAAAGGACGTGGAGTTCGTCTGGACTGTTGAGTGTCAGGCTGTATTCGATCAGCTGAAGAGGAGGTTGACTTCAGCTCCGATCTTGACTTTGCCATCTGGGTCAGGAGGGTTCTCGATCTTCAGCGATGCTTTCGGGAAGGGTTTAGGGTGTGTTCTTCAGCAGCACGGAAAGGTGATTGCCTATGCATCCAGGCAGTTGCATCCTCATGAGAAGAACTATCCTACTCATGATCTGGAGTTGGCCGCGGTTATATTTGCTTTGAAGTTATGGAAGCATTACCTGTACAGAGAGCGAGTTGAGATCTTCACAGATCATAAGAGCTTGAAGTACGTGTTCACTCAGAAGGAGTTGAACATGCGGCAGAGACGGTGGTTAGAGCTGATAAAGGACTTTGATATATCCTTGCAGTACCATCCGGGGAAGGCCAACGTAGTTGCAGATGCCTTGAGCAGGTATCCAGTTGCTATGTTCTTGACGACAAATAGTTATTTGTTGGCCGACCTAGATAGTTTGGGTATCGAGGTCATCATTCCGGGCATGGAGATCCAGATGTGGGGTCTGCAGAATCAGTCTGAGCTGATGGATAGAGTCAGGTCAGCGCAGTATGATGATGTTGCCCTGAGGAGCATCAGGGAGCAGGTGAGGACGGGCTTGCTTGACGATTTCTCTGTAGCCGAAGATGGGTCATTGCGGCACGGTACTAGGCTATACGTTCCGCGTGGAGAGCTTCGGGAGGAGGTTCTTCAGGAGGCGCATCGCTCTCAGTATTCTATGTATCATGGAGCCAACAAGATGTATAGGGACCTGAGAGAGCACGTGTGGTGGTATGGCATGAAGCGCGAGGTAGCTCAGTTTGTATCTCGTTGTCTTGTGTGTCAGCAGGTGAAGGCCGAGAGGCAGAGACCAGGTGGATTGCTACAGCCGCTACCCATTCCCGAGTGGAAGTGGGAGCACATCACCATGGACTTTGTATCTGGACTTCTATGGTCGCCAGGAGGGAAGGACACGGTTTGGATCATAGTTGATAGATTGACCAAATCGGCCCACTTTTTGCCTTTCAAGGTGGGTTTGTCTACGGAGAGGTTGACTGAGCTGTATGTTTGTCAGATCGTGAGATTACACGGAGTTCCGGTGAGCATAGTTTCAGATCGGGATAGCCGATTCACTTCCCACTTCTGGAGGAGTTTGCAGGCTAGCTTGGGCACCTCGCTCAAGTTTAGTACTGCTTATCATCCTCAGACAGACGGGCAGTCGGAGAGGACCATCCAGACTTTGGAGGACATGCTTCGCACATGTGTGCTAGATCTCGGGGGTTCTTGGGAGGACCATCTTCACCTGGTAGAGTTTGCTTACAACAACAGCTACCAGGCCAGTATAGAGATGTCACCATTTGAGGCTCTATATGGACGGAGATACCGTACTCCTTCGTCTTGGGACGATGTCGGCGAGCGGGCGCTTCTTGGACCGGAGATGGTTGTGGATGTGGCCGAGAAGGTCAGATTGATTAGAGACAGACTTCGGGTGGCTCAGGATAGGCAGCGGCATTGGGCCGATAGTCACCGGAGACCGTTAGAGTTCGAGGTTAGTTTCAGTTCTTGTCGTGTTTGTTGTGATTGCTTGTTAGTTGTGTGTTGAGTTTTTGTCTTGTGTCTAGGTTGGTGACATGGTATTTCTGAGGATATCCCCGACATGTGGCACTATTCGCTTTGGCGACGGTGGGAAGCTCAGTCCGCGCTACATCGGACCTTTCACCATCTTAGAGAGGATCGGTGCAGTAGCCTACAGACTGGACTTGCCTACCAGGCTCGAGGGAGTGCACAACGTGTTTCATGTATCTCAGCTGAGGCGATACGTGGCAGATCCTAGCCATGTATTGGACCATTCAGCGATACAGGTAGGACCTACTCTCAGCTATCCAGAACAGCCGGTGGAGATTCTGGATCGCAGGGAGAAGGTGCTCCGGAACCAGGTCATACCCTTGGTTCGGGTTGCATGGAGACATCACTCTCCAGGTGAGTCTACCTGGGAGAGGGATGATGACATGCGGGAGCATTTCCCTTATCTTTTCGCGCCCTGAGGTATAAATCTATTTCCTTTATTTCTGTTTGTGGTTTTCTGTGCTTGTTGTCTTCAATTTCGAGGACGGAATTTTTTTAAGGTGGACAGACTTGTCACCCTCACTTTTCCCAGTTAGGGGTAAAATGATAATTTTTAATTTTATAATATTTTTTGGGAATTTTATTTCATGAATATTATTATTTAATTATTATAGGAGTCGGGTTCGAATTTTATCGCATTCCGAGTTAATTCGGGACCCCGGTGAATTTTGACTTGAGCCGTAATTAGCATGTTATCTAACCATGGCCCACCATACTAAACTTTAGGGTTTAGGAGTTTGGACTAGTCTCCCATGAGTAATTTAGTTTAATTATGATTTTATTTATTTTTAGCAACTTCCAAAACCCATTTTTGATTTAATTAGCATTAGGCTTAGGGAGGGGCAAACTTGTAAATACAAGTGCCCCTTACCCATGCTTGGCCGGCCATGTAGGAGAGCCCCCCCCCCCTTCTTTCTTCTCCACTAAGCAACTCTCTCTCTCTCTCTCTTTCAAATTCTTTTCTTCCAAGCTTTTCTTCCTCTAACCAACATATTTTAGGTATGCATTTATTTCCTCCATTATTACTCTTTTACATCTAACTCCCTCACAATAAATGGAGAGGAGCTCATTCTCCACCATTTGCCCACAAATTTGTAGGTTTTTTCTAGAAAAATAGGTTAAGAATTTATTATGGTTTAATCCTTTTTGAGAGTGGTATATATATATATATATATATATATATATATATATATATATATATATATATATATATATATATATATATATATATATATATATATACATGTGTATTTATGTGTGTGTATATATTGATATGTATTTAGTGTCGTGAGGATGGTGGTGTTGTGAGAGTGGCATGGGTGTCATGAGAGTGGTGAGAGTGTGTGCGTGTTTGTGTTGTGTGAGGGTGTGTGTGTGTTTGTATTATATATATATATATATATATATATATATATATATATATATATATATATATATATGAGTGTGTATTTATATATGTATATGGATATGGGTGTGTATGTATGTATATATATAGATGTGTGTGTGTTATGTATATAGTTATACATATAGTGAGATAGATGGAGGGATATATGAGTATATATATATATATATATATATATATATATATATATATATATATATATATATATATATATACTTTTATATATATATATATATATATATATATATATATATATATATATATATATAAGTATATATATATATATATATATATATATATATATATATATATATATATATATATATATATATATATATATATATATATATGTAGAGAGTGGGAGATGAAGAAGAATAGAAGGAGAAGAAGAAGATGAGCAGCCACAGCAGGAGCAGCAGCTCCAGCTGCAGTAACAGCAGCAGCCCTGGCAGCAGCTGCTGCCAGGTTAAACCCCCCCCTTTGATGCCTTGTTCACCTATTTAACCCCCCCTTGTATATATATATATATATATAGATGTGTGTGTGTTGTGTATATATATAGATGTGTGTGTGTTGTATATATATAGATGTATGTATGTATATATATAGATGTGTGTGTGTTGTGTATATATAGATAGATACGTAGAGAAGATTAGAAGAAGTTTAAGGAATTAGAAGTTAGAAAAGAATTAGAAGTTAGAAGGAAAGAATTAGAAGAAGTTAGAAGAATAGGAAGAAAGTGAGAAAAAGAAAATATAGGGGATCGAGTTAGAGGGCGAAACGGAGCTCGAAGTATCGGAATGAGTTGAAACTTGGCGTGGACCTAGATTATATGAATTAGATTTTGCGGGTAGGCTCCCGAGTAGAAATCGGGGTTGTAGGGCACCGGTATCGCACCGTACGATTGCGTATCTTGAAATATTCAAGATACCGGCAATAGGCCGTAAGATGGACTAGACGTCCACTTTACCTAGGTATCTTGGTAGGTAATATATGTATAGGCTACTACCTTACTACCCTAGGGAGCTCGGGTCAAAATACCAAGCGTAGGTAGGCTAACTTGATAATTGCCTAAGCTATAATTTTACCCTTTTTAAGGGTAAAATAGGATATTGGCCTACGGCCAAGATTTGAGTTTAGAAGTCCAAGATGGACTTGGATATGGATTATAGAGGTTGATAATAGTTAGAAATAGTCGCCTAGACCTAGTCTTGACCTCGGTTGACCCAGAGTTGACTTTTTACCCAAAAGTTAACCGTGAGTCAACACTTTGTCTAGATTTGACCAAATCCAAACCAGAGTTGACCAGTTGACCAAAAGTCAACTGTTGGTCAACATTTGACCAGTTTGACCTAGAGTTGACCAGGGTTGACCAGTTGACCAAAAGTCAACTGTAGGCCAACTCTTGACCCCGTTTGACTTTCTTCGACTTGTTTTGACCTGTGATGACTGGTGAGACCTAGTTTGACCTAGATTGCATATCATTCATTGTGAATCATTCTTAAACTTGTTTAAACCTAAATTAACATACAATATCTCATCTTTAGGTCTCTGATTTTCTATTCTGAGCATTGAAATACCCTACAGCTCAGGACAGCAGGCGAGTACATTCACTGATAGTTTTCATTGTCATGATATTTGCTATATCCGATTCAGTCGTAGTGTCTTGCTTGATTCTCAGACACGATAGTTCACGGACTAGTATTGTCGGATTCCTGTCATGAGATGTTATTCCTGGATTTCTTGGGATACTGGTACTTGCTTAGTCTTGATTCTCGTACTTGTATTGACGCCGATTCCTGAAGAGGACTTGCTCCCCTCTTAGGGAATCCTGCATCATGACGTGCTATGTCCGGATCCGTATACTATTCGGAGGATGGGGAATATTATAGATAGTGTGATCATTGCCCACCTTGAGTTACTACTTGTATCATAGCTATACCCTCACCTCACGATGGGTATAGCCTGACCTGTGCTACTACTTGTACCATAGCTTACCATCCCGGCCGGACCGAGTCCACGTACTTGTAGTCGGTCGGCTGGAAGCCTGATTTTTGACCCATACCGATCACATTAGGCTATAATATTCGAGGCACATTTTATATTTACTTTTCTTGTCATATATCCTGTTCTGTTCTACATTCAGTACTTTCTCACCATGCATGATATACAGTTACTCACATGCTCTACATGCCTTTACATTGTATCTTGATTGGAGACTAAGTTCTGCTCGGGAGAAGAGTTACAACCCCGGTCCTTGTTTGGTTTAAGGGTTGTAACTCGGCTTCCGAACGGTTCCCAAGTTTTCATATATCTTTGTCTCGTAGTTCATTATACTGTCTTTTATAGAACTTGTCAATTCACATGGAACTGTTATTAGTGTTTGTACTTGCTTATTTTCTTGACAGGATACCGTTATGATATATTACAGATGACTCTAAGGCGGACTACTCGACCTATTATGGGCTCGAGTTAGATGGAGTAGCCTTGGATCGTGGCCTTATAGTAGAGCCACTAGATTTTGTACTTCCAGAGTAGTGTAGGTTAGCTAGGTTTGACTGGACTGCGATCCAGCTAGCTTTATCAGACTGTAGTTTCTATATCATATTTTGATACCCTGTGATATTGTATATATCTGGGCTTGTACTGGACTCTGGACTTATTTACTCTTTCATCTATCATATGTCTTTTCTTCTGAGCTATCTACCTTAGTTTTACTCTGTGATTGAGACTGTATTGATATGTCACCTCCATTCGGAGAGTATATACTGTACATGTACGTTTATACTGTTAGTCGTAGTATTTACAGATATTATATACAACGTTTTACCGCCGACACTGCGGCGTAGGCTGGACGTACCCACGTGCTCGTGCCCCTCATAAGGGTGCGGGTCGTGACACTTTCACCTGTTGGTAATCGGATCTCAAATCTATCCTGGAAATACCTTCGTCCCACTCAACTGGTCGAACAAATCATCTATCCGAGGCAGAGGATATTTGTTCTTAATGGTGATGGTATTCAATATCCGATAGTCAATGCACAACCGGACTGTACCATCCTTCTTCGGCACAAAGAGCACTGGCGCTCCCCATGGAGAAGCACTAGATCGAATGAAAACCTTTTTCAACAGGTCATCGATCTGCTCCTTCATCTCTACGGACTCCTTGGGGTTCACTCTATAGCAAGCCCGGGATACTGGTGATGAATCCGGTACTAAATCTATAGTGAACTCCACATCTCTGTCAGGTGGAAGTCCTGGAAGATCCTCTGGGAATACATCCATAAACTCCCTGATGATAGGGTGTGGCGGTGCTAACTTCCCAACTGTCGCATAACAGTTCGGCTCTAGGCTGATCTCCGGTCCTGTTCTCCTGACACTGAATGGTGTCGTGCCTGGGGGACTGAACAGAATACTACCCTTATAACAGTCTATAGCTGCATGAGCATAGCTAAGCCAATCCATTCACAATATGATATCATACCCGGGAAGTGGCATCACAAAGAATCGTCCCCCAAACTCTCTTCCAGCTATAGTAATAGAGCATCTATAGATAGCTCTGATGGGTACTGGTCCGCCTCCCGTCATTACTATACTCATCTTCTCGGTAGTGTAGCTACTAAGTGGTGTTTCTGCAAAAACTCTAATGACAGGAAGCTATGTGATGCATCGGAATCAAACAAGCATAGAGCTAGAAAAGTATGCAAATAAATATGACCTGTGATGACGTCGGCCAAATAATCTGGCTCCGAAACCTGCTCCGGCTCCGCCTCAAGAGCCAGACTATAAGCCTTCCCCTGGGGTCCCTTGTGCTGCTGCAGATGTTGTCCGAACCTCTGCTGCTGCGTCGGAAGCGGCGGTCCTCTAGATGGTGGTCCAACACCTGGTACCCTCGCTACTGGGCATTCCCGAAGCTGGTGGGTGGTAGACCCACAAGCTAAGTACTGCCTCAACCTCTTCCTGCAGATAGAGTAATCATGCCCTGGCCTCCTACAAAATACACACACAGCTCCCCTCTGCTACTGTGGTCCCGGGGATCTAACTGGTGGGGTTGGGTGATGTGGTGTGGGAGGACGGTATGTCTGCTGGTGCGGCGTCGGTGCTCTCGGTTGAAAAGTCTGGCGCTTGGAAGGTCCCTCGTGGTGTACGGAAGCTGGCCTCTTACAAGACAAAAGACGCTCCTCTATGCTCCGGGCCAACTCTAGGCTCTGGTAATAGTCAGTCGTCCCGTTCGCCACTAGGAGAATGCCAATGTCTGGGACTAGACCATGGCAAAACCTACACGTCATCTCCTCTGGGTCTGCAACCAAACTAGGAGCAAAATGACTCAAACGACTAAACTTTGTTGTATACTCGTCAACAGAACGGTTCTCCTGCTGGATGTTCTAAAATTGTAGTCCCATGGCTACTCTAGCGGTGGTCGAGAATTTTTTTCTTGAACTGGATCTTGAACTGATCCCATGTGGCCCTCCCTCTCGTGAATAATAGCTCATTCCTGAACCAAACTCCTGCCAAGTCTGTCAGCAAAAATCCTGCTGCCTCGACCTGAAGGTCATCCGGCAACCTAGCTCTGAGGAGCTTCCTCTCTAGTGAGTCTAGCCAATCATCTGCGATTATGATGCCTTCAGTCCCCATGAACTCCCTGGGGTTCAAGCCCATGAAGTCCTTGATGTTCCCCGCTCTCGGTCGTGGCTCTACCGGTGGTGGGACCATGGTACGCTCCTCAGAACGCTCCATGCTCTTACGGAGTAAGGTGGTATGCTCCTGATGGGTCGTTAGGAACCCCTGGATCAGAGTGAGTAGTTGGTTCCCGTCGAGAGTGACGAAAGCCTGGGCAGGTAAACTAATAGGTGGTGGTGGGAGTATCGGGTCCTGTTGGGACTGTGATGTGGAAGGTGGTGGAGGCATCTGGGTTGGTGGAGTGGGGGAGTATGGTAGGTGGAGGTGCATCGGTCAACTGGTCAACTGGCTGGATAGGAAGTGTGTCATTTTCAGGGGTGGCATATTGGGACGAGCATGTGAGCACCATCTAATAAATAAAATAACTTATAAGAACTCTTTTAAGTAAACAGTCATAAACAAACAAGAAAGTCTAATTTATAATAACGAGCATATGCTGCGATGAGATTCCTATGTTGTAATCTTAGTAATCCTCTAGGTGTTCTAAATGTCATTCCTAGTGTTGTCTAGTTACCTTAAGTTCCTAATTGTAGGCATGTTTGGTACAACGACGTAACCAAACAATTTAGTCAGGACCTGCATGGGCCACCACTAAAAATATGTTACGATCCGCTACCCAGATTGTTGGGCCGGGCCGAGTATGTCCAGCCTACGCTTGAGATAAAACGTAGTAAGCTGTTCTAAAGACAAAACAATATACGATCAAAGTGTGCTAACAGTTCTATATGTCATATTGAGTCAGAATATATCCCAAACACAAAATTATCTCGTATATAAATATGTTTCGAATACATAGCCAAGACGTAAAACTGGATACAAGTCCAGTATCAAAATACATAGTCTAAAACATATCTGCTCTCAAACGGTCCCGAGCAACTAAACAAACTAGACGAGTTTTTCCGCAGGTACATCCTCGTAAGGTAAAGTCTGATCCTCGACAACTCCATAATAGGAATCACATAGCAACTCCTCCTCGGTAAGTATACCTACAACCTTATCCTGTCAGGACGGGAGCAAGTATTGATTCTAACAAACTAAATATACGAAGCACGAAATGAACTGAAGTGTAATAAACATGACTCATGGCATATCACAATCTATCATGGCAATGATACATATGTCATAGCGACAGATGTATATGTAGTGTTTAAAACTGTAGCAGGTACGTGGTCGTCAATAGGTGTACAATGTGCGGGGGCATATGTATATGTAAATGAAATGTACTTCCGTACAAGTGAAACTTTGCTCGAGTACGGTAGAGGGGACATGATCACGTACTCAACTATCAGTTTTCCCATAACCCTGATTCTAAACATGTAAAAGATACGGGAACAGTATAAAACATGGTGGATACTGAAAGCAGTATAAAGTATGTGAAACATGGAGAGATATGACTTGCAGTTTAGGTATCGGTTTTTAACATGGTTTATACACAATTTATTATATGCAGTAAATAAAATTTGTAGAGGTACTTGCCTTGTGCAAAGCAAGTGTATGTATATGAAGCTATAGATATCCGGTGTTCCATCACTGTAAAAAGGATATATAAACTTAGATTTTATACTAAGTTAAATACTAGGACACTAGTTGTGTGACACGACTTTCTGACTGGACACCTAGCCAAATGATGACTTTAGCATATGAGACCAATGTGGGGTGACACAATGCCTAAACCAACTTTCTAGGACCTTTACATTATGGTAGGGTAAGGTTTAACACTAAAATATCCCAAAATCACACAATACATCGTTTGTCGTAATTATTTAATAAATAAATCAGACTGTACACTGTGTTCCAATAATTTTTAAGATAGACAAAATGCTCAAATATACATAAAATAAAGTACCAAGATGATCTTTGTTAATTATAGAAATTTATATTAATTTTTCTGGAATTTAGAAACCCTCATAGATATTTATTAAAAACCAGTAAACATAAGTACCCTGAAAATGAGTTCTGTTTTCCTATTTTTATAAACTGCCAAAATTACTGATTAAATCCTGGAAAAGTTATTTAATATTTTTTAGTGCTGTAAAAATTATATGAAATTATCTAAATTAACATTTTATTTAAGTATAATTTTTTTCAGATTTTTACAGCACTTAAAATATATATAAAAATTCAAATACAACAAGTTACAATTTCTAGAAAATAAATAATTATTTATTTAATAATTTATTCACGTATGAAAAATTGAACCATAGTCCAGATACGAGACCTAAAGCATGAATTAAGTCCGGTATGACTCGTACAGACCCTGAATGTATTTAAGTTCATTTAAGTCCACAGAACCCATGCTAGGTCTGGACTCAAATGGCCGTAATCAATCGAAATACAAAAATACACATATTAAAATATATATACAAATGAATATTAAAGTAATTTAATAATATATATGTTAATGTAGTGAAATATACAAGTCACAAAATTAAATAATAAAATAACTTGTAAATTTATACATAATAACATATAGTACAAAATTATATATATATATATATATATATATATATATATATATATATATATATATATATATATATATATATATATATATATATATATATATATGTATATATATATATATATATATATAAAATACAGCCCAAAACCAATTGGGCCCAAACCCAAACCCATTATAAACAGTAAACCCAATAACAGAAACCTGTTACTGTGCGGGTTGTAAAAAAAAAAAATATATGTTATTGTGTGTGTGTATATATATATATATATATATATATATATATATATATATATATATATATATATATAAATATATATATATATATATATATATATATATATATATATATATATATAAAATACAGAAAAAAAAAAAAAATATATATATATATATAAAATACAGCCCAAAACCCATTGGGCCCAAACCCAAACCCATTATAAACAGTAAACCCAATAACAGAAACCCGTTACTGTGCGGGTTTAAACCCGTTACTATTAATTTAAACCCGATAACCCATTATTATTTAACCCGTGTCCTAACAGTTAGGGACACGAGCGTTTAATCTGACACCGAGTCCTGTGTCTGAGGGAAACACGAAGATTCTGACACAAATTTTCTGTGTCCGAGTACACCACTAGACTCACTGACACGAGACGACCTACCTATGTGAAAATGAGACACGAAAGCAAAGTAGACACGAAGAGACACGTACGCGTCCGTCCTTGGTCGACGTTCGGGGCTGCTGTGCGGCGGAGGAGACATCAGGGTCGTCGAAAAAAAATTGAACTAGGTTCGTCTCGTCGAGGCGAACAAGATGGTGGTGGTGTACGGCTACGGCGATGGCTGGAACGGCGGCGCTCTTAGATCTAGGTCTCCGGCTGTAACTCCCCAGTTCCGGAATACGGGGACGTACACGGCCAGCTACACCGTATAAGGTACGAATACGCTATACGGTGATGACGGCTGTCCAGTCTGGTTGGGTATTCTAGCATGCAATCAATCTATGGCCTAAATCCGATCTCATATCCACAGGTAGAACACAATGAAACAATATCAAGAGAGATAATCATATGAAAAACAGGAAATACTCATATAAAAATCTGGAATCTACAGTACAGGATAATAATGTAGACAAGTATACCTTCCCACATTTCCTAGCATGGTCTGGAACTGAAGCACACCCTCCAAGTCAAGTCTGGAAGATCCACCGGGTCGGTCTCAGACAATCTGGGAACAATCCAGGATTGGTCAGGCCAACCGCAGCAAGTACCAGAAAGGAAGGCTCAAGGACGGACGAAGAAAACCAGCAGGATAAAATATGACAAGAATAACATCTAAAAACAGTAAATAAGGGTAAGGGATCGTGCGGTACCAACGCACGATAACAATCCACAAGTATAGTGAAGCTAACACAATCACAATCTCCCTAGCATCCACTAACACCTGCATTGCCAGCTGGAAATCAATATCAGCTGGCTAGCAGGCAACAAGCCAAACAACACAGAAGGACAAGCGGCTACACAATGCCTACGGCTTGCTATTATTAGCTAATTAGGGTTATCACAGGCCTAATTACTAACAAGATGCAATGAGATTTCAAAGTCCAGCTCCTGCTTGCTACTACCCGAATGGCCCCAGCAAAAGAAAAAGATAGATATAGCAGGCACACTGCAGTAAGATACATGTGCCCTAAAGAAGTGCCACACTCGACGGAGGGCTGGGAATGCGCTCATCTCGACGGATAGCAACAAATCCCTAGTATATATATATAGATACATAGGGCCGGGGTCAGACAAGCAACAGGTCACTGGGAAGTCCCCATAAACTACATAATTAATCTAGTTATTAGCCTAGTCAGTTTCATTATGGATCCCTGACCGTGGTACTCAGGGATCCATGTCCTAGACATGATGCAAGACAAGACTGGACTGGTGGCTTATACAAGCACAATCAAAAGAAATCAACTACGGTGTCAAGACGGGGTCATGCTGAGCAAGTCAGGACTAGCTGTCGCAACAGTAATCAAGAGTAAACATGTTATGTCGAGAGTACTAGTCAGAAGTGCGCCACCACGGGCCACTATCAAGAATCAAGAGTATACATGCCAGGTTTACTTTCAAGTCCAGAATGCTAGTCAGGAGTGCACCTCTACGGGCCACTAATCAAGAATCAAGACAGGTCCAGGTCATCGTGTAATACCAGGAACAAGGTCAAACCTATCAGTCACAGGAAGTCACATGTCCAAATCGAGACATGGTTAACAAGTCAGGTACAAGATCAAAATCCCCACTATAATAGTATGCCAAGTACACATGGGAACCTACAGCTCAAATCATCAAGTCGATCCATCCACCTTATCAAACTATCAGGAGTCTCCTATCTACGATGGAAATCAATATCATGTCAGGGAGGTCAATAACCAAATACCAAGCTAATCACTATAAGCAACGCTAGGCCCTCTGGCTCACAAGAACCCTCCAAGTCAATGATCACCAGCCACTAGAAAATGAGCCCCTTAACTACCAAGACATAGCAATCAAACCAGGTTCCCCAACTACAGGAATACACAAAGGTACCAGGTTTTGGGCGTTTGGAAAGTCGAGTAAAAATTATATAATAATACCCTCGATATTCTCCTCGTTCCACGAAATATTCGAAATCACCATAATCCAAGAATCCACATAGATCCACCAAGTTAATATCCCGAGATCGTACTCTCCATAATACTCAATCCTCAATCATATCCACAAGTCACAACTCCCAATACATAGGACAACTGTCAGCTCTATCTGACTAGACTAGGACAACCCCTAGGATGAAGGGCCTGGGGACAAGAGTCCGGTAATAAATATCGCCGGAAGTGGCAAGGATTACACGGACCGCTCTGGAGCAAATCCACAACCCTTAAACCAAACAAGGACCAGGGTTGCAGACCGTCTCCCGAATGGAACCGCTCTCCTTACGCTACCCGACGGACAAGACAGGTCTGGAGCTAGGCGACTAATCTAGTCTAGAGTCTACCTAGCAAGCAATGGGATCAGGTATACTATACCAAGGTGAACAGGCACGAGCCCAGTCCAGCAAACCAAAGGAATGGTTCTGTCCAGTCCTTCGAACCAAATTCCCGATCGGAAATTTTGGAAGAATCCGGCAGAGTCTCCTCTGTATTCTGGACAGGAGCTCCCAGCGAATTGGGGCTAAAATCCACTCGGCGCAATCCGCCGCGGAATCGCAGAATCGCAGACTGAGAACACTAGGTCTCAGCTACCAGCAGCACTACGATGCGTACTGAGAACAAATCGATAGCCGAGAACACTAAGCCCCGGCCTCCAGCAGTGCTACGAGGCGTACTGGGAAATCAATCGAACCCGAGACCACTAATGTCTCGGCCTCCAGTAGCACTACAATACGTACTGGGCGCTAAGCCAACATGCATAATAATAAAATAATCGCCTCGCATGGTGCACCATAACACATGTCCATAAATCCCTAACCCAAGCACAATCACCGCCACAAGTAAAGTTAGCCAGAGCCGTTACCCGACCGCGAGTCGGACACGGGGCATACAGGGACAATCCATACATGTGAGTCGTGCTCGTGTCCTCGGAGGTGTGGATGACCCATCCGAGTTGCCCGATACGGTCTACCCCGGCATCGGACCAAGTTATCCTAAGTTATCATCATGGCAGTTCTACTACTAGGCTACACTACTCATGGTTATACAATTTACAAGTACAAATTAATTAAATGCAATAAAATTTCAGGAGAGAGGGCAAGAGCCGTCGATGAGTAAGGGATACTTGTCTAGAGGGCTCGGCTAGGTAAGCAAGTCTTCGACAGTCGCGATCCAAGCTAGCACGCCAATCGAGATCCTCAGAACACACAATAAATAGACATTAGAATTAAATAATAAAATAATGACAAAATCACGAAGAATGGCACGAGGCTATATCGTACGGGTCCCGCAAGCAGCGCAGGAATCTGGCACGGAAACCGAGGCACGCGGACCGATACAGGCACACAAGTCGAGACGCACATGTATATCGAGACGTGCACGAGAATCGAGGAAATCACGAATATCGAGATGAACGAGAAATACGTGCACGTAAATCGAGATGTGCACGTAGATCGAGAAAATCACGAATATCAAAATAGCCTACGAATCACGCGACACACAAATCGAGACGTGCACGCGAATCAAGACGACACAAAGACCAATACGGCACGTAAATCGGAGCGAGCACGCAAATCGATACGTGCACACAAACCGAGGCAACACAAGAAATAATGACTCGCAAATCGATACGGCACGCAAATCGGTACATGCACGTTTCGAGGCGGCACGGGTCACGAGGTAGGCACAAAGGCCGAGACACGAGGATCGAGATAACACACAACCCGAGGTAGCACGGTGCCCGAGACAGCGCGGGGCTCGAGGCGTCCCGCTGCCCAAGGCAGCACGTAGACCAAGGTGCACAAAATAGGACTAACACGTACACCGAGGTGCACGCATCCCAAAAACACGGAGAACGAGGAAGCGTACCAACCGAGGGTGCACTGCCCGAGGGGACACGCTGCACAAGGCAGCACACTGCTCGAGGCAGCACGCTGCCCGAGGCGCGCCGATCGAGGGGCTTGCTCCCCGAGGAGCTCACAGCCCGAGGAGGGGAGAGAGGAGGGTGGCGGAGCTCACCATAGTAGGACTCGGCCAGGTCGGGTCGGCCCCACGGTGGAGAAAGGACGGCGGCGGCAGAAGCTGCGCCAAGGGGCGGGGGAGATGGCGGCACTGGCGTCGACGGAGGTGGTGGCGGAGGTGATGAAGACGCCGACGGTGGTGGTGCTGGTCGTGGCGATGGCGCCGGCCGAGAGGGAGGTGGCCGGAGGAGGAAGAGAGCAGTGGTGGTGGCGGCCATGGCGAAGGGGGCGGCTGCGGTGACCGAGACGAGTGCGGCCACAGTGGTGGCGGGCGCCGGGAACAGCAAGAGAGGGAGAGACGGAGGTGGCGGCGGTGGAGACGAGGGCGCCGACGGCGCTCGGGGGCCGGAGGAGAAAGGGATAGTGGTGGTGGTGACTGATGGCGGTAGGCGGTACTGGTGGGTGAGGGTGGCAGTGGTGGCCGGAGCTGGCCGGGGAAGAGCGGGAGAGGAGAGGGGGAGATCGAGAGGGAGAGGGGGTAGCTCGGGGGAGGCTTCTCCAGAGAAGAGGGGAGGAGAGAGAAAGAGCTCGAGGGAGAGAGATGAGAGCGAGTGAGAGAGTGAAGAGAGAGAGGAAAAATTGGGGGGGTTGTGCTGTTCGTAGGAGAGGAGAGAGAGAGAGAGAGAGAGAGAGTTAAAGAGCATGGGTTGGGGTTAGGGTTAGGTAAAGGGGATGGGTAGGCATAAGCAACCAACAACCAATAAATAAATAAATTAATAAATAGGTAAATGACAAGAATACTAACACCAATAATAATAATAAATTAATACTAATAACAACAGTTAACCAAGACATGCCTCAACAACCATGGTCAATCGAGACCCAGAAAATAAAATAAAATTTTAACAAATACGAAAATTTAAAATCATAAAAATATGAAATACAGTCATATACCTATTTCCAAAATAGGGATCTGACATCCTACCCACCTTACAAAAATTTCGTCCTCAAAATTTCAAAATTATCAAAATAGGGTTTTCAAAACTAGTACATATATATCTGCCATAAAAACTCTACCCACCTTACAGAAATCAAGTAATACAATAAGAAACGAACAAAATCTCAATATGAAAACATCAAAGGGAACAAGGTCTAGCTAAATAAATCAACTCGCAAGGTAAATCCAAAACATCGAAAGAATCTCGAAAATCAAATTCTCGCACACACGAAATAACCCCATAAATCAAAACAAGTATAGAATGTCGAAAACAATGTCAGAAAACGTAAAATCCCAACTGCATAAAGAAAATTAATAAATCTGCATAAAATCATAAAATACAGGATATCTGTCTCGAACCGATGACCGTAGTTCCTAATATCCGAAAAATGTGTCATGATCATTCCTTGCCATGCCATCCGGAATGGCTGCAAAAGATTTACCATGACACTATAATCGGTCGGCTGCAACTTTCGTTACCACGCCGTCAAGGTATACTAGGGTCACCCGGTACTCTTGACAAATACCTAAAATAAATCAAATCCATAACCCAAACATCTGAATCACTAAAATCACAAAGTCTCTAACAATATAACGAGTCCTAGAAACCATCAAATCTAAAATCCCGGTGAATCGTAACACACATCCGAAATATCTTCAATAATAACCACAAGATAGCTTTTCTAGGAAAATACTCCATATCCGTACGAAAATACTCCAAAACAAGAATTCTCATCAAAATATAATGTATACAAAGTATATCTATAATCAAAATAATATCTGAAATAGATAATTATGAGTGCGGAACTATCCAGAATCAACGAAGCTGAAATGACACAAGATTATCCATAGGATATTCAACAAATGTCAAAATATCTGATCTCAGAGTCCAGAGGAAGTCTTCAGTCCGCAGCAATCCAGCCAACGCTCGAAGAGGACGATAGTGATACTAAGTCAACACGAAGTCAATGCACGAAAGAGATAACAAGAAATCAACCAAAGCGAAACACCGGTAGAGAGTCCAGAACCCAAGATAAATAATATAGTAACCCAAAATAAGACCAGACATCGTCTTACCAGATAAGGTGATCGACATGACCAACTACAGGACCATGTCTCTCAAAACAAGAAATAAAGGTAGATAACAATGAATAAGACAAGACAAGGCAAGATAGGTCCAGGTAGAAATGGGGACCAGTTCACAAGTTCAAGGGAGCGAAGGACGAGTGTAACAAGTGGGAATACCAAGGGATAGTGGAATGAGATCAATAATCATGTGATACCCAACAAAATCTCAAAACGAGACCTGCATGGGCCACCACTAAAACCATGTAACGCCCCAGTTCCGGAATACGGGGACGTACACGGCCAGCTACACCGTATAAGGTACGAATACGCTATACGGTGATGACGGCTGTCCAGTCTAGTTGGGTATTCTAGCATGCAATCAATCTATGCCCTAAATCCGATCTCATATCCACAGGTAAAACACAATGAAACAATATCAAGAGAGATAATCATATGAAAAATAGGAAATACTCATATAAAAATCTGGAATCTACAGTACAGGATAATAATGTAGACAAGTATACCTTCCCACATTTCCTAGCATGGTCTGGAACTGAAGCACACCCTCCAAGTCAAGTCTGGAAGATCCACCGGGTCGGTCTCAGATAATCTGGGAACAATCCAGGGTTGGTCAGGCCAACCGCAGCAAATACCAGAAAGGAAGGCTCAAGGACGGACGAAGAAAACCAGCAGGATAAAATATGACAAGAATAACATCTAAAAACAGTAAATAAGGGTAAGGGATCGTGCGGTACCAACGCACGATAACAATCCACAAGTATAGTGAAGCTAACACAATCACAATCTCCCTAGCATCCACTAACACCTGCATTGCCAGCTGGAAATCAATATCAGCTGGCTAGCAGACAACAAGCCAAACAACACAGAAGGACAAGCGGCCACACAATGCCTACGGCTTGCTATTATTAGCTAACTAGGGTTATCACAGGCCTAATTACTAACAAGATGCAATGAGACTTCAAAGTCCAGCTCCTGCTTGCTACTACCCGAATGGCCCCATCAAAAGAAAAAGATAGATATAGCAGGCACACTGTAGTAAGATACATGTGCCCTAAAGAAGTGCCACACTCGACGGAGGGCTGGGAATGCGCTCATCTCGACGGATAGCAACAAATCCCTAGTATATATATATATAGATACATAGGGCCGGGGTCAGACATGCAACAGGTCACTGAGAAGTCCCCATGAACTACATGATTAATCTAGTTATTAGCCTAGTCAGTTTCATTATAGATCTCTGACCGTGGTACTCATGGATCCATGTCCTAGACATGATGCAAGACAAGAGTACTGGACTGGTGGCTTAAACAAGCACAATCAAAAGAAATCAACCACGGTGTCAAGACGGGGTCATGCTGAGCAAGTCAGGACTAGCTGTCGCAACAGCAATCAAGAGTAAACATGTCATATCGAGAGTACTAGTCAGGAGTACGCCACCACGGGCCACTATCAAGAATCAAGAGTATACATACCAGGTTTACTGTTAAGTCCAGAATGCTAGTCAGGAGTGCACCTCTACGGGTCACTAATCAAGAATCAAGACAGGTCCAGGTCATCGTGTAATACCAGAAACAAGGTCAAACCTATCAGTCACAAGAAGTCACATGTCCGAATCGAGACATGGTTAACAAGTCGGGTACAAGATCAAAATCTCTACTGTAATAGTCTGCCAAGTACATATAGGAACCTACAGCTCAAATCATCAAGTCGATCCATCCACCTTATCAAACTATCAGGAGTCTCCTATCTACGATGGAAATCAATATCATGTCAGGGAGGTCAATAACCAAATACCAAGCTAATCACTATAAGCAACGCTAGGCCCTCTGGCTCACAAGAATCCTCCAAGTCAATGATCACCAGCCACTAGAAAACGAGCCCCTTAACTACCAAGACATAGCAATCAAACCAGGTTCCCCAACTACAGGAATACACAAAGGTACCAGGTTTTGGGCGTTTGGGAAGTCGAGTAAAAATTATATAATAATACCCTCGATATTCTCCTCGTTCCACGAAATATTTGAAATCATCAGAATCCAAGAATCCACATAGATCCACTAAGTCAATATCCCAAGATCGTATTCTCCATAATACTCAATCCTCAGTCATATCCACAAGTCACAACTCCCAATACATAGGACAACTGTCAGCTCTATCTGACTAGACTAGGACAACCCCTAGGATGAAGGATCAGGAGACAAGAGTCCGATAATAAATATCGTCGGAAGTGGCAAGGATTACACGGACCGCTCTGGAGCAAATCCACAACCCTTAAACCAAACAAGGACCAGGGTTACAGACCGTCTCCCGAGTAGAACCGCTCTCCTTACGCTACCCGACGGACAAGACAGGTCTGGAGCTAGGCGACTAATCTAGTCTGGAGTCTACCTAGCAAGCAATGAGATCCGGTATACTATACCAAGGTGAACAGGCACGAGCCCAGTCCAGCAAACCAAAGGAATGGTTCTGCCCAGTCCTTCGAACCAAATTCCCGATCGGGAATTTTGGAAGAATCCGGCAGAGTCTCCTCTGTATTCTGGACAGGAGCTCCCAACGAATTGGGGCTAAAATCCACTCGGCACAACCCGTCGCGAAATCGCAGAATTGCAGACTGAGAACACTAGGTCTCAGCTACCAGCAGCACTACGATGCGTACTGAAAATAAATTGATAGCCGAGAACACTAAGCCCCGGCCTCCAGCAGCGCTACGAGGCGTACTGGGAAATCAATCGAACCCGAGACCACTAATGTCTCGGCCTCCATCAGCACTACAATGCGTACTGGGCGCCAAGCCAACATGTATGATAATAAAATAATCGCCTCGCAGGGCGCACCACAACACATGTCCATAAATCCCTAACCCAAGCACAATCACCGCCACAAGTAAAGTTAGCCAGAGCCGTTACCCGACCGCGATTCAGACACGGGGCATATAGGGACAATCCATACATGTGAGTCGTGCTCGTGTCCTCGGAGGTGTGGATGACCCATCCGAGTTACCCGATACGGTCTACCCCGGTATCGGACCAAGTTATCCTAAGTTATCATCATGGCAGTTCTACTACTAGGCTACACTACTCATGGTTATACAATTTACAAGTACAAATTAATTAAATGCAATAAAATTTCAGGAGAGAGGACAAGAGCCGTCGATGAGCAAGGGATACTTGCCTAGAGGGCTCGGCTAGGTAAGCAAGTCTTCGACAGTCGCGATCCAAGCTAGCACGCCAATCGAGATGTAACACCCAGTTTTCCAAATGAGGGTAATTTTAAAATTTTTGTATTTAATTGAATTAATAAATATTATTTGGATTTTTATTGTATTATTAAGAATGGTGTGATTAAAATATTATTTAATTGATTGTCATGTATTGTGACTAGCCTAACTTGGTTGGACCCAACCTAGATTAGTCATAGATAGCCCCAGCTAACCATTTTAGTGATTATTAGTATTAATTATAATTATTATAATTAATATGATTTTTAGTAATTTTTGGTGATTTTTAGTAGAATTGATTTTGACCCTATAGAGACTTTGACTTAAGTTGACCTTGTAGACTAACCTAGTGACTAACCAAGATCTTAACTAAGAGATTAGGATTTGAGAACCTAAGTTGACTTAAGTTCATGAGGATGAACTCATTGGGATTAATTTGGTGAAATTAGGAGTTAGTTTGATATGGAAATGGCTTGTGAAGTCACAAGTCATTTTATGACTAGTAGGCTTAATGGCCCATAGCCCACACCCATTGAACCAAGCCCTAACCCTAGAAATTTTGAATAGACTCTTTGGTCAGCCCCTCCCCTATTTATGCTCCCAAAACTAGGGTTGCCTCTTTAGGAAACTTGCCATTTGGAAGAGGTGAGTCCCCAACTTTATAAATCCTTAGAAAATCTATTTCTTCTCCAAATTCCTTCAAACAAATTGCAATAAGCTCTAAATCTTGTGCTTTTGCTGTTACTGTTGAGTATTTTCAGGGAACACGCAATTTGAGGAAGTTTAGTAGCTTGTGGAGCTCTTCCCATTTGGGGATTTTGACCCATTGTTCACCAACAGGTATAATCTTGTATACTCCATATAAATTCTGTTAAAAATCATTTCTAGGTTGCCCTAACCCTAGCCTAACTATAAGAATAGGGTTTCCCAAATTTTTGTGTCATTTCGTGTCCATTCTGGACACGTATCAGTGTCACTTGGCACGTGTTTGTTGAAATGCTCCAATGGGCATTTCGATTGATTTTTAGGAATGTAATTGAATAGGAATTAGGGTTTTGATGTCACTTATGAGTTTCTAGTGTCTGAGTGTGGTTTTCGTGTCGTGTCGAGTTGCCACAGACACGTGAACACGCTGACACGTGCGCGCGTGCACGGGCATTGTGCGTGCCCTGCTACTCGGGTGCAATTGCGCGCAGGACACGACACCAGGATATGAAATTTTCGACACAGACCTTGGGGGGACCACTGACACCATGTGTGTCAAGTGGCACGAACCCTTGTGTCGTGTCAGACACGTATTTGCACGTGCACGTGCACTGCACTGTGCGATTCAGTGCACAGGGTGTTAGAATGGTTTTAATTCGATTTTAAATGGTTTTAATTGTGTTTAAATGATTGTTTAGATCCTAATTATGTTGCCTAAACTCTGTCACATTAGGTTGCACATTAGGAATGGGTTAATGTGGAGTATTGGTTCGATTTTTTGTTTGTATTGAGATTTCCTGATACATAGCTCTGATACATTCTTCCCAGTTCTTTTCAACCTTTAAATTCCTGTTGTTTGATTCAATTATCACTGCTAAATATTCCCACATGCTACATTTTACATTAGCTAAGTTATTTCATTCAATTTCAGGCTTTTGATTATGTATTGAGTTTTTTGAATATGGATTGGGTTCATTCGAATTAGGCTGTGGGGTTTTTCAATACAACTGAGATATATATAGGTTGAACTGATTTGGGGATTACTGAGTTTGAACATCTGGTTTCTTGTTTTGTTTAAAACCTGGAAATGGGTTATGAGTTGAGTTCTTCATTAACCTGAGAGTGAGTTCAGTAGATTGGACTGAATGTTATTTCAAAATCTGGTTTCCTTGTTTGATAACCTGGGAAGAGTTATATATATATTAACTGATATATGATAACTGAGTAGGGTTTTATTCATGTAAAACCTGAGATTGAGTTTCATTCTTCTAAAACCTGTGTTAAGTTTCAAACTCTGTGATTGAGAGCTTGGGGTATTGCCTTGTTTTTCAAACTGATTTTTCTTTGTTTTCTGTTGTTGAATTGATACAAAAACCTGGGAATCAATGCATTTCCTGGGTTTGTGTTCTTCACAAAACCTGAGATTGTTTGTCTCCCAGTTTTTCATTAACCTGGGAATGTAATGCTAGGTTGATCCTTGAGAAACTGAAAAGGATGTAACTTGAGAAAGGCTTAAACTATGTTGTTAGCTGATTTATTAAGTTTGGGGATTGGTTTTGTTCAGTCAGTTAAACCTGAGAATGATATGGATATTGTGTTCCCAGTTTTTCATTAACCTGGGAATGGGTTCTCTTGAACTGTTATTGCTTGAAAACTGAATTCTTCTCTACTGCACATTGTTAACCTCTCTAGTTAACTGTTATGGGATTTCAACTAAATGTCAATTCCAGTTTTGTTCTTAACTGTTAAGTGAATGTTAAACCTGAGAATGTTTTGAACTTTTGTACTTAATCACTGATTTCTTTTCCTACAAATTGAACCTTCACTGTAAAAACTGAATGAGGATTTCATTATTGACTGTTTTGGGGTTAAACATTGTGTATTATTGGGACTGTTAGATTAAATATTATGAACTGAAATGATAAGTTCAAGATTTTAAACTGTTATTCAACCTTGTTAAACTGTTTTCATTACCTAGATTATGTCCCTGTTTTTTTCCCAGTTTTATTACAACACACCACTTTTCACTCACAGATTTTAGCCCTCACATCCACTCACACACACGTCCTCTCTAGCTTGACACACACCCTCTTGTTATGGTACACATACACTAGAGGTTGTTCCCTCTCTTTCCATATGTATATGTATTCACATTTTGAGTTTGTTATATATATAGATACAAGTTTTCCTATATATGTGTATATGTAATTTAATATATATTGTATATATATGGTGTCTTGATGTGTGGGGTTGTGATATGGGTCATAGAGTATGGAATGCCATAGGACTAATGTAGTGTGTAGATAATATGGTGTGTTATAGATTATATTATAGAGTGTTGGATAGATGTTCCTAATAGACTATTAGTCTTAGTCAAGCCTATTGGTTATGTATAGGCATGGCTTGACATGGTATTACCTAGATTAGTCTAGAAAGCTTAGAATAGTCTTGCTAGACATAGATTAGACTAGTTTGACCTAGATTAGACTTGGTTGACCTAGTTTGACTTCTAGGGTTGACCGGAGTTGACCAAGAGTTGACTTTGGCCTAGATTGACCTAGATTCATGTAGAACGCATTGTAGTGCATATTATTACCATTCTGGACTCGTTGTGACTTGTGCTGTTCTAATAGGAGCCAGACACCACTCTTCGGACAGTATTTTTATCTCGGACTTTCAGTTAGCAGGCGAGTACATTATCTGATCTTTTCATACTTACCTGGATTATATTCTTGCTCTAGATTACTCTACATGATGCTGACACGTATCTTCACGGATTAGTACTATATGGATCCCTTCCTGAGATGTTATCCCTTTACGGGTGCATCGGGTATTTCATGTTCATGTACTTTATCATGTGCATCAGGTACTCCTTGTACTCGTATTAGTTCATATTTTTACATATTCTTATGTGCTTTCACGTGCCTCATGTACTATTCATTATATGAGTTCACGTATCTTAGTTGTATTCATGTGCTTATAACGTAACTTGAATGGATCCTTGTGTACTGGTTCGGGCGGGGTGAGTAGAATCGGTTATGTGAACACTATCCCCAGTAGCTGTATAAATGTGCCTCCTTATTTGTATTCATGTGCCCCCAAGCCGTTTACATAACCATTATGCTCTAAATCACGTAGCCACTTACAGTCTCTACTATCATGTATTTACTTTCAGTTACAAAATATCTCATGTTTACTCGTACTTCCTTTTCAGCACTTTCTGTATTTTACTCTATTGCATGATTTATACTCCTAACCTGCTATGAACTGTTTTGAGAGATATGTGCTCGTTCCCGTCCTGACTGGACCTGTTAAAAATTTTACATTGAATGATGAGGCTCTGGTGTCTATCCCTCTTGGTGCAGCATTAGACATCACTAGTGACTTGGACCTGCTAGCAGTTGGTGTTACTTTCATTAGTTTAGGATTGTCTTACTATTTTGGGATTACTGTATTTAGATTCTGGGATATTCTGAGATATGTATTTACTTTAGTCACTTAAAATTCTGGATTTGTATCTCGGTGATGTTACATTCCTGGATGTTATCTATCTTTATCTTTCTATCTCATTCCTGTTCTATCCTAGATGTGGTTGAGTTATTTTCTGTTATGTCACCCCCATTCGGGGAGTATAACTGTATATTACCCTTATCTGTTAGATGTTATGACCTAGGACAGCGTTCTACCGTCGACACTGCGGCGTAGGCTGGACGTACCCACGTCACGTGCCCTTAATCTAGGGTGCGGGTCGTGACACATTTTTAGTGGTGGCCCATGCAGGTCGAGTTTATGTAGTGGTATTCAAACTAGAGTATCACTACAGCCTGCAGTAGGATTAGGATATATTTTTAAGGGTACTCAATCACAGTTAGGATTTCTTGAAAGATTCCTGGGATGACCCTTGAGAATCTTATTAAACTTCAATTTGAAATCCTTCCCCTTGTTTTGTTCGCTCTCACTCCTTGATTATTGAATTTGATTTTGAAGAATCGTTGTTGATTTGATTTTCCTATCGAGATGAATTTTATGGCCTGAGTTACGGTACCTTCTGATAACATATGTTGACGAAATAACGGGGATAATAAACGTCTACTTGGTTATGGAACCTAGAGTTTATCGCAGCTATATTAGCTGGCATGGCGGAAACATGGAGACCGACTTCGGATGTACGTATCTTGGTTATGAGATTTGGAATTTCTCGCAGCTATACTAGTCGGCATAGCGAGAATTCCAGACGACATGATTATAGAGGTGCATGCCCCTGTTATGGACTCTACCGTTTATCGCAGCCTTGCTTATTAGCGTGGCGAGAATTCTGAGTATCATGATTTTGGACAGACGCATATGACTATCAGATTGTATCTTGGAAAGGTTCTTAAATATATCGTCTCTATCTTCATTCCAGTTATTATAAATTGTTTCCGTCATCTTTTAACTTAGGGGTAGGAGTATGAGTAGGGGTAGCTTAGCTGTTGTTATGAACCCTGTGTAACTTCTTGCAATAAATTCTTCCTAATACAATGAATTGGTGTTTCTGCTAGACCTTAACTTAGATTGATGTTATAGCTCTAGTTTCAAAATAGTTCATTCTTTAAACAGATAGGCAGAGCAGATTTTATCATTATTTTCTTCTTGCCATTGATTCTGGTATTACCCTAATATATATAGTGGACACAGATACTTGCCTGACACGTATGCATACTACACTTGTTTACCAACCTATCTAAATGCATGTTAACATGATTAATGTTAAGTTCTCAAAATCCTAGTATTCTAATATAGTGCAGTATCAGTGACTAGTTCTATGCTCTCCATATTAAATTCGTAATTTAAATTTAAATTTCATGTTATTAGTCTTGCTTACATCACTACACATGTATGTTATATATCGGGCTTTATTTCAAAAAAAAAACTTGGTTGAGTTTTGTGTTGAATTGTCAAATCTGAGATTGCGTACATAGTAAACCCTTAACCTTGGATTCTAAGAGTTAGTTCAAATTGCAGTTTTAAATTGTAATGTTTTGATGCCGTATACATGGTTGTGTGCAGGTATATAATGATAGGTTCATACTCTTACATGTTAGGTTGTGGTTGTGGTAAACATTGAGTTGGTTTTGATGTTCGAATTCTCCAAAATTTTGAAAACTGAATACATGATAACATTTTTTTATTGCTTTCAAATGTGTAGTTCAATTTCAGATCTAATATGTAATGATGAGCTAAACTGAATGATTGAACCCCTTTATTTCAAGTTTTAACCCATGTATACTTAACACTCTACACTAATGTTCACAACTGCCATGAAAACCTAACCCCTCATCTCTATGTTATGTTCATGTAGCCATATAGATATGCTTATACATATGGTTAGCCATGCATGTTATGAGTAAATAGCTTGTACCTTGTAGACTGCTTAACCAATATGCCATGAATAGTGTAACTTGATAGCTACAGTTGAGACTCAATCCTCCTATACACTTCATGTATATTTCACACTAACTACATCACCTTTACATAATGATAGTTTTTCCCCCCTAACACTCTCTCTTCTATATATATTAGATTGTGATTGGATTCAATGCTATTGACTTTTGTTCCTTAAACTTTTAGTTTTGATTTTTTTCTTAAATAATACCCTTTATAGATGATTGGTAGTTGTCTTATTTTATTTTTTTGATAAATACCAGTTTTACAGATAGGATGGTAGACTGCTGTACAGCCTTAATGATTGTTGTGTTTTATCCTTTCCAGTATGGCACCCATGACCCGAGCCTGTCGCCTGAGAGCAGCTGCAGCTACTGACAGTGTGCTTCCGCCTCCTATTGCTCAGGAGGTAATGACCCCTCAGGCTGACCCAAGGGTAGTGGCACCTCCCGCCATCGAGGAGGTGTCAGCATCCTTACCAGAGAGTTTTCCTCCACTACCTGTTACTCAGGAGAGAGTGGCAGTCTCATCTGAGACCAAGAGTTCTTCCCCATCTCCTCCTCTGCCTCCAGGAGCAGTACCCCATACCATACCCTCGGCAGGTTTGTTTCCTGACGGAGCTCAGATATCTAGACTTCTCCGGGATGTGTTGGAGACACAGAGAGTTCAGACTGAGATCCTGAAGGAGCAGGGTCGTGGAATCCAACTGCTGTGGGATTTGGTACATTCAGGAGGGGAGCCTAGTTCTAAGAGGCCGAGGAACAGTGTATACCCAGAGCCCCGTGAGCACCCAGACTATCAGCCTAGGCCAGCCTACCCAGTCCAGACGCCTGTTCAGCAGAGGCCAGCTGAGAGAGTGCCTACCTGCACCTTCTGTAAGAAGCCTGGACATGTGTGGGACATCTGTAGGAAGAGAAGAGGAGTGTGCCTGTTGTGTGGGTCGGCTGCACACAGGCTGCGAGACTGTCCTGCTGCACTTATCTCGGCCAAGACTCCGCCTTCGGGAGGGAGTTCCAGCCACCAGACCTAGTTGGAGGTGAGTCCTTGACCTGTATCTTATCCAGTCTTGAAATTGATGCACTCTACCATATTGTTGTATGTTTTGATGCCTTGTGATTGTCTAGTACTGTAGCATGTTGGTGTAACTAGATGAGACCCCAGACTGATATTACATGCCATGACCCCATAGGTTACACTTTCCAACTGAATGATTTAAATAGGTTCTGAAATTTTGATTGTGGGGGTTTGACCTAGAAGGGGTACGATCATCTTAATTTCGAGGACAAAATTTTTCTAAGGTGGGTAGGATTGTAACATCCAGTTTTCCAAATGAGGGTAATTTTGAAATTTTTGTATTTAATTGAATTAATAAATATTATTTGGATTTTTATTGTATTATTAAGAATGGTGTGATTAAAATATTATTTAATTGATTGTCATGTATTGTGACTAGCCTAACTTGGTTGGGCCCAACCTAGATTAGTCATAGATAGCCCCAGCTAACCATTTTAGTGATTATTAGTATTAATTATAATTATTATAATTAATATGATTTTTAGTGATTTTTGGTGATTTTTAGTAGAATTGATTTTGACCCTATAGAGACTTTGACTTAAGTTGACCTTGTAGACTAACCTAGTGGCTAACCTAGGTCTTGACTAAGAGATTAGGATTTGAGAACCTAAGTTGACTTAAGTTCATGAGGATGAACTCATTGGGATTAATTTGGTGAAATTAGGAGTTAGTTTGATATGGAAATGGCTTGTGAAGTCACAAGTCATTTTATGACTAGTATGCTTAATGGCCCATAGCCCACACCCATTGAACCAAGCCCTAACCCTAGAAATTCTGAATAGACTCTTTGGTCAGCCCCTCCCCTATTTATATGCTCTCAAAACTAGGGTTGCCTCTTTAGGAAACTTGCCATTTAGAAGAGGTGAGTCCCCAACTTTGTAAATCCTTAGAAAATCCATTTCTTCTCCAAATTACTTCAAACAAATTGCAATAGGCTCTAAATCTTGTGCTCGTGCTGTTACTGTGGAGTATTTTCAGGGAACACGCAATTTGAGGAAGTTTAGTGGCTTGTGGAGCTCTTCCTATTTGGGGATTTTGACCCATTGTTCACTAATAGGTATAATCTTGTATACTCCATATAAATTCTGTTAAAAATCATTTCTAGGTTGCCCTAACCCTAGCCTAACTATAGGAATAGGGTTTCCTAAATTTTTGTGTCATTTCGTGTCCATTCTGGACACGTATCAGTGTCACTTGGCACGTGTTTGTTGAAATGCCCCAATAGGCATTTCGATTGATTTTTAGGAATATAATTGAATAGGAATTAGGGTTTTGATGTCGCTTATGAGTTTCTAGTGTCTGAGTGTGGTTTTTGTGTCGTGTCGAGTTGCCACAGACACGTGAACACGCTGACACGCGCGTGCGTGCACGGGCACTGTGCGTGCCCTGCTACTCGGGTGCAATTGCGCGCAGGACACGACACCAGGACACAAAATTTTCGACACAGACCTTGGGGCGACCACTGACACCACGTGTGTCAAGTGGCACGAACCCTTGTGTCGTGTCGGATACGTATTTGCACGTGCACGTGCACTGCACTGTGCGGTTCAGTGCACAGGGTGTTGGAATGGTTTTAATTCGATTTTAAATGGTTTTAATTGTGTTTAAATGATTGTTTAGATCCTAAATATGTTGCCTAAACTCTGTTACATTAGGTTGCACATTAGGAATGGGTTAATGTGGAGTATTGGTTCGATTTTTTGTTTGTATTGAGATTTCCTGATACATAGCTCTGATACATTCTTTCCAGTTCTTTTCAACCTTTAAATTCCTGTTGTTTGATTCAATTATCACTGCTAAATATTCCCACATGCTACATTTTACATTAGCTAAGTTATTTCATTCAATTTCAGGCTTTTGATTATGTATTGAGTTTTTTGAATATGGATTGGGTTCATTCGAATTAGGCTGTGGGGTTTTTCAATACAACTGAGATATATATAGGTTGAACTGATTTGGGGATTACTGAGTTTGAACATCTGGTTTCTTGTTTTGTTTAAAACCTGGAAATGGGTTATGAGTTGAGTTCTTCATTAACCTGAGAGTGAGTTCAGTAGATTGGACTGAATGTTATTTCAAAATTTGGTTTCCTTGTTTGATAACCTGGGAAGAGTTATATATATATTAACTGATATGTGATAACTGAGTAGGGTTTTATTCATGTAAAACCTGAGATTGAGTTTCATTCTTCTAAAACCTGTGTTAAGTTTCAAACTCTGTGATTGAGAGCTTGGGGTATTGCCTTGTTTTTCAAACTGATTTTTCTTTGTTTCCTGTTGTTGAATTGATACAAAAACCTGGGAATCAATGCATTTCCTGGGTTTGTGTTCTTCACAAAACCTGAGATTGTTTGTCTCCCAGTTTTTCATTAACCTGGGAATGTAATGCTAGGTTGATCCTTGAGAAACTGAAAAGGATGTAACTTGAGAAAGGCTTAAACTATGTTGTTAGCTGATATATTAAGTTTGGGGATTGGTTTTGTTCAGTCAGTTAAACCTGAGAATGATATGGATATTGTGTTCCCAGTTTTTCATTAACCTGGGAATGGGTTCTCTTGAACTGTTATTGCTTGAAAACTGAATTCTTCTCTACTGCACATTGTTAACCTCTCTAGTTAACTGTTATGGGATTTCATCTAAATGTCAATTCCAGTTTTGTTCTTAACTGTTAAGTGAATGTTAAACCTGAGAATGTTTTGAACTTTTGTACTTAATCACTGATTTCTTTTCCCGCAAATTGAACCTTCACTGTAAAAACTGAATGAGGATTTCATTATTGACTGTTTTGGGGTTAAACATTGTGTTTTATTGGGACTGTTAGATTAAATATTATGAACTGAAATGATAAGTTCAAGATGTTAAACTGTTATTCAACCTTGTTAAACTGTTTTCATTACCTAGATTATGTCCCTGTTTTTTTCCCAGTTTCATTACAACACACCACTTTTCACTCACAGATTTTAGCCCTTACATCCACTCACACACACATGTCCTCTCTAGCTTGACACACACCCTCTTGTTATGGTACACATACACTAGAGGTTGTTCCCTCTCTTTCCATATGTATATGTATTCACATTTTGAGTTTGTTATATATATAGATACAAGTTTTCCTATATATGTGTATATGTAATTTAATATATATTGTATATATATGGTGTCTTGATGTGTGGGGTTGTGATATGGGTCATAGAGTATGGAATGCCATAGGACTAATGTAGTGTGTAGATAATATGGTGTGTTATAGATTATATTATAGAGTGTTGGATAGATGTTCCTAATAGACTATTAGTCTTAGTCAAGCCTATTGGTTATGTATAGGCATGGCTTGACATGGTATTGCCTAGATTAGTCTAGAAAGCTTAGAATAGTCTTGCTAGACATAGATTAGACTAGTTTGACCTAGATTAGACTTAGTTGACCTAGTTTGACTTCTAGGGTTGACCGGAGTTGACCAAGAGTTGACTTTGGCCTAGATTGACCTAGATTCATGTAGAACGCATTGTAGTGCATATTATTACCATTCTGGACTCGTTGTGACTTGTGCTGTTCTAATAGGAGCCAGATACCACTCCTCGGACAGTATTTTTATCTCGGACTTTCAGTTAGCAGGCGAGTACATTCTCTGATCTTTTCATACTTACCTGGATTATATTCTTGCTCTAGATTACTCTACATGATGCTGACACGTATCTTCACGGATTAGTACTATATGGATCCCTTCCTGAGATGTTATCCCTTTACGGGTGCATCGGGTATTTCATGTTCATGTACTTTATCATGTGCATCAGGTACTCCTTGTACTCGTATTAGTTCATATTTTTACATGTTCTCATGTGCTTTCACGTGCCTCATGTACTACCCATTACATGAGTTCACGTATCTTAGTTGTATTCATGTGCTTATAACGTAACTTGAATGGATCCTTGTGTACTGGTTGGGGCGGGGTGAGTAGAATCGGTTATGTGAACACTATCCCCAGTAGCTGTATAAATGTGCCTCCTTATTTGTATTCATGTGCCCCCAAGCCGTTTACATAACCATTATGCTCTAAATCACGTAGCCACTTACAGTCTCTACTATCATGTATTTACTTTCAGTTACAAAATATCTCCTGTTTACTCGTACTTCCTTTTCAGCACTTCCTGTATTTTACTCTATTGCATGATTTATACTCCTAACCTGCTATGAACTGTTTTGAGAGATATGTGCTCGTTCCCGTCCTGACTGGACCTGTTGAAAATTTTACAGTGAATGATGAGGCTCTGGTGTCTATCCCTCTTGGTGCAGCATTAGACATCACTAGTGACTTGGACCTGCTAGCAGTTGGTGTTACTTTCATTAGTTTAGGATTGTCTTACAATTTTGGGATTACTGTATTTAGATTCTGGGATATTCTGAGATATGTATTTACTTTAGTCACTTAGAAATCTGGATTTGTATCTCGGTAATGTTACATTCCTGGATGTTATCTATCTTTATCTTTCTATCTCATTCCTGTTCTATCCTAGATGTGGTTGAGTTATTTTCTGTTATGTCACCCCCATTCGAGGAGTATAACTGTATATTACCCTTATCTGTTAGATGTTATGACCTAGGACAGCGTTCTACCGCCGACACTGCGGCGTAGGCTGGACGTACCCACGTCACGTGCCCTTAATCTAGGGTGCGGGTCGTGACACGAGATCCTCAGAACACACAATAAATAGTCATTAGAATTAAATAATAAAATAATGACAAAATTACGAAAAATGGCACGAGGCTATACCGTACGGGTCCTGCAAGCAGCGCAGGGATCTGGCACGGAAACCGAGACACCCGGACCGATACGGGCACGCAAGTCGAGACGCGCACATATATCGAGACGTGCACGAGAATCGAAGAAATCACGAATATCGAGATGAACGGGAAATATGTGCACGTAAATCGAGACGTGCACGTAGATCGAGAAAATCACGAATATCAAAATAGCCTACGAATCATGCGACACGCAAATCGAGACGTGCACGCGAATCGAGACGACACAAAGACCAATGCGGCACGTAAATCGGTGCGTGCACGCAAACTGAGGCAACACAAGAAACAATGACTCGCAAATCGATATGGCACATAAATCGGTGCATGCACGTTTCGAGGCGGCACGGGTCACGAGGTAGGTACAAAGGCCGAGACACGAGGATCGAGACAACACACAACCCGAGGTAGCACGGTGCCCGAGACAGCGCGGGGCTCGAGGGGTCCCGCTGCCCAAGGCAGCACGTAGACCAAGGTGCACAAAATAGGACTGACACGTACACCGAGGTGCACGCATCCCAAAAACACGGGGAACGAGGAAGCACACCAACCGAGGGTGCACTGCCCGAGGGGACACGCTGCACAAGGCAGCGCACTGCTCGAGGCAGCACGCTGCCCGAGGCGCGCCGATCGAGGGGCTCGCTCCCCGAGGAGCTCACAGCCCGAGGAGGAGAGAGAGGAGGGTGGCGAAGCTCACCGTAGGAGGACTCGGCCAGGTCGGGTCGACCCCACGGTGGAGAAAGGACGGCGGCGACAGCAGCTGCGCCAAGGGGCGGGGGAGATGGCGGCGCTGGCGTCGACGGAGGTGGTGGCGGAGGTGATGAAGACGCCGACGGTGGTGGTGCTGGTCGTGGCAATGGCGCCGACCGAGAGGGAGGTGGCCGGAGGAGGAAGAGAGCAGTGGTGGTGGCGGCCTTGGCGAAGGGGGCGGCTGCGGTAACCGAGACGAGGGCGGCCACAGTGGTGGCGGGCGCCGGGAACAGCAAGAAAGGGAGAGACGGAGGTGGCGGCGGTGGAGACGAGGGCGCCGACGGCGCTCGGGGGCCGGAGGAGAAAGGGACAGTGGTGGTGGTGACTGATGGCGGTGGGCGGTGCTGGTGGGTGAGGGTGGCAATGGTGGCCGGAGCTGGCCGGGGACGAGCGGAAGAGGAGAGGGGGAGATCGAGAGGGAGAGGGGGTAGCTCGGGGGAGGCTTCTCCAGAGAAGAGGGGAGGAGAGAGAAAGAGCTCGAGGGAGAGAGATGAGAGCGAGTGAGAGAGTGAAGAGAGAGAGAGAGAGAGAGAAAATTGGGGGGGGGGTTGTGCTGTTCGTGGGAGAGGAGAGAGAGAGAGAGAGAGAGAGAGAGAGAGAGAGAGAGAGAGTTAAAGAGCATGGGTTGGGGTTAGGGTTAGGTAAAGGGGATGGGTAGGCATAAGCAACCAACAACCAATAAATAAATTAATTAATAAATAGGTAAAATGACAAGAATACTAACACCAATAATAATAATAAATTAATACTAATAACAACAGTTAACCAAGACATGCCTCAACAACCAAGGTCAATCGAGACCCAGAAAATAAAATAAAATTTTAACAAATACGAAAATTTAAAATCATAAAAATATGAAATACAGTCATATACCTATTTCCAAAATAGGGATCTGACACCGGCGAACTCGTCGGAGAAGAATAGGCTAGGGCGGCGGCTGTGGTGGTCGGGGAGGTGAATGGGGTTAGGGTTTTGACTGGTGGTCTATTTATAGGGCTGGGTCGAGTGTTAGATTAGGGTTTTGGCCATTAATTTAGGAATTAGGGTTAGGGTTTTGGCCGTCGGTCGACGGGATTAGGGGAAGACGAAGGCGGTGGTCAGTGGGGTTTTGTACCCCCACCCCCCAAATTCGTAAATTACATAAAACCCCCACTGCCCTACTATCTGCAAATATAAATTTGCAAACTGAATATAAAATAATTTGAATAATTGCAAACTGTTTTATAACAATTCAAACAATTACAAAAAGCTATTAAAATAATTCAATAAATTGCAAAATAATATTTTTGGGCTTTAAAACTATTTAAAAATTATTTAAAAATTCTAAAAAATTCTTAATAATTATAATAATTCATTTTAAGGATAAAAATGCTATTTAAAATTATAATTCCTTATTTAAAATATTTAAAAATATCTAGGGGCTTACAGCTCCTCCCGCGGAGTACAGTATATCCAATCTACATACCATTGGACTCGACAAAAATTACTTCGTTATCCCGCGGTTGATAGGTCACTCTCCTATTCCTCCCCCTGCGTCAGTTTGGTATAAATATGCTCCGGAAGAATCGATCGCCTGGGTAGCTCCATACACAGATGCTATAAATGCTTACAAGAAAATTACGAATTACGTGGAACCTATACCAAGGCCGGAGGGACACTACGATGTATTAATTAACTGATGTATAGAAGAATGTTGCAATATATCACATTTTGTATAGAAGACCGTTGTAATATATCACTTTGTAACATTTTGTATCATTTTGCATAGAAGAATGTTACAATATATCACATTTTTGTAACATATGGATGAGTATCATTTTTGTATAGAAGAATGTTGTACATATTGATGAGTATCATTTTGTATAAAAGCATGTTGTACATATTGATGAGTATCATTTTGTATAGAAGAATGTGCGCATTATGGACTGAATGTTGCAATATGGATGAGTATCATTTTGTATCAAGTATTGATGAATGTAACAAGTATTGATGAGTATTATTTTGTATCACATAGTTAGCCTTCATTATTGACTGAATGTTACAATATCGACTGCCCAGTTTCCTGGCAGTCCACATGTTAATATGGACTATCAGAAAACTGGGCAGTCCAACTCAATACTTGTTGTGAGTTGGACTGCCCAGTTTTCTGGCAGTCCATATTAATATGTGGACTGCCAGAAAACTGGACAGTCCAACTCAATACTTGCTGTGAGTTGGACTGCCCAGTTCCTGGACTGTCCAACACACAGCAAGTTCTGAGTTGGACTGTCCAGTATCCTGGCAGTCCACATTCAATAAGTGGACTGCAAGAAAACTGGGCAGTCCAACTCACAGCAAGTATTGAGTTGGATTGCCCAGTTTCCTGGCAGTCCATATTAACATGTGGACTGTCAGAAAATTGGACAGTCCAACTCACAGCAAGTATTGAGTTGGACTGCCCAGTTTCCTGGCAATCCATATTAACATGTGGACTGCCAGAAAACTGGGCAATCCAACTCAATACTTGCTGTGAGTTGGACTGCCCAGGAACTGGGCAGTCCATATTGCAACATTCAGTCAATAATAATACTATTCCTGGACAGTCCATATTGCAACATTCAGTCAATAATGATACTAACTATATGATACAAAATGATACTCATCAATACTTGTTACATTCATCAATACTTGATACAAAATGATACTCATCCATATTGCAAAATGATACTCATCAATACTAGTCATATAGTCACAGAGTCACATAGTCACATAGTCACAGAGTCACATAGTCACATAATCAATAAGTCACATAGTAACAAAGTATTCAGATACGCAGGCCACTTGAGGCTCAATAAGTCACAAAGTTAGTAAAGTGATTACAGAGTATTAAGATACAAATCACATAGTCAGTCAAGTGTTATAAATCACAGAGTCATTCTTGGTCATGACGCATCTTCGTGCGTCGTTCATCTTCGAAAAATGGATAATCATCCGTGATGTTTTGCATATGCAGGCCAACATCTTTGTAATTCTCGCCCTTGCACATGATCAAACTTTTTTCTAACTTCTTAACTTTCGAAGCCTGCATGCACGAATAAAAATTATAAATTTACGTACTGACAAGTAACCTACAAGACTGGGTTACCGACACTTACCATCTTCTGTAGTGCATCATATAGTACTGACTTGGATGGTAGAGGGGCTGCTAGCGTCACTTTAGCACTTCGCTTATCAGGATCCAACATCATACCATGTCTGGCATCCACGTAATACACTATATAATCCTCACTACAATCCCACATCTCCACCGTCGGAGTTCGTATGGTTTCACTGACAACATGACGTTGCCACTCAGTGAAAAACATAGAACCCCAAGGGTAGTACGGCGGGACATAAGTCCTTGCATTCTTTCCTTTGGCAGCAGTCCTTAATTTTAAAGAGCTAGGGATAGTCTATACGTAACCAAAGTGACGAAGCACTCGGTCTGGGATGTGAGGCTCCTCAGTTTCATGACAAAATATCGGGCCTCTAAATAGTGCAACCGGTTGCACAGCACAAGTAGTATTTCGTATATCCCGATATGGATCCCAAATAATCTACAATATGTAATCATTACTTAAGGAATTATTAATAAATATGAAAACTATAGTAGTAAGTAAATGCTACTTTAACTTAATGCCTCTAAATAGTGCAAATTGTTTCGCCTCCTTCGCCTTCATATCTTCTAGAGCGACACGTAGGGTTGCAAACGTATGTGGATGTCTGGTATCTATCTTAGCCGGCTTCTATTTACACATCCTAGGCATCTGCTCATCATAATTTCTATTAAGAGTAGCCCTCTTGAGCGTCGAAAAATGCTCGTATATCCACGCCTGTAAATATAAAATATAATAATGTCATTGTTATCGAAAGAATTTTATATTACCTATAAACACTATACGGTATTATTTGCTTACAAGGAGCAGAGTCTGGCAACCAGCTATTGTCTTTGACTCGACTAGAGATGCAGCACCAAGCTCGCGGTAGAGATGTGCTAGGATACCACTTCCGAATGATACTTGATCCACAGTATTCAAGTCCATAAGATTGTTTAGATATTTGGCATGTATCGCGGTCCCGGACTTGTCGGTAACGCCGACGGGCCCTAGGATAAACTGTATGTATGCCCGGGCCATGGAGTCGTCATTAGCATCATCGTCGTCGTTGGAGTCGTCGGAACAGAATGTATTCCTCAAAAAACTTAAAGGAACTCCATACGACTTCTTAAATTTGGAAAGGGTAACAAAAGTCTCCGTCTCAACCCCAAGAGAATTGACGACCAGTCCCACCAGCTCATCATACATCTCGAAGTCACCCTCAGAATAATCCATCGCCATTTGACGACCGTTAACTCTAAGCCCCAAAATGTGGTGGACATCATCAAGGGTGATTGTCAACTCTCCGTCTGCGAAATGGAAACCAAATTCGTTTCTGGATGCCAACGTATATCATTGCGTGGTCCAATATCTGATACGGGTGCCAAATTTTGCAATCCGATGGGGGTGATTTTTGCCTTCACACTCTCTTTTAACTTGTCAAATCTCTACGTACTGCACATCTTCGCATGGTTTATTACCTTCAAAAGGCACGAGCTTTTCTGCAAATAAAAAAAATTAAAAACAAACTTCCGATATTAAATAAAAGTATTTTTGAATAGTTATTCTATATTTAAGGTAATCAACTAACCGGATCCTTCCAGATCTGATAAGAAATGTGGTTCTCGATTGACGTCAATATCGAGCAACCAATTGGCCAGAATCTTTCGTTTCCTCGACTGCAGGAGAAGGATCGTATCCATCGTCACCTCTCTTTCGAGCAACGGGTACATCATCATCAGAAGATGAATCATTACGACGATTCACCGGCTTCTTCGAACGACTTGCAACATGTTTCGTTCCACAGGTTCTTATCTGTGAGACTGGTTCTGGTTCTCTGATTGTTAGCGCTTTATCAAGAACTCTACCAGCTGCACGCGCCTTGCGATATGATGCTGTAGGACGTTTTCTTTCAGGCCCGGCCTCAACGTCTTTCTCCTTTCTCTTCTTCTCATGACTAATATTTAATCTTAATTGGATATTAAAATGTATAACTATGGACTGCCCAACAATCTGCCAGTCTTACTTGTATGTTGGACTGCCAGAAGAATAAGCAGTCCAACTTCAAAGCTTTGTGTAGCATTGGACTGCCCAACTCTTTGGCAGTCCAGTCACTATGTTTGACTGCCAGAAGAATGGGCAGTCCAGGTCAGAGCATGTTTAGTTTTGGACTGCCCAACTCTCTGACAGTCCAGACTGAATGTTGGACTGTCAGAAGAATGTGCAGTCCAAGTCACAGCATGTGTAACTTTGGACTGCCCATTCTGGCAGTCCAGTTTCTATGTTGGACTGCCAGAAGAATGGGCAGTCCAAAGTTACACATGCTGTGACTTGGACTGCCCATTCTTCTGGCAGTCCAGTCTGTATGTTGGACTGCCAGAAGAATGGGCAGTCCAAGTCATAGCCTGTGTAACTTTGGACTGCCCATTCTTCTGGCAGTCCACGATAAGGATTGGACTGCTAGAAGAACGGGCAGTCCACGTCGACACAGACATTCTCCTATGTTCGTGAGTGCTATTTTGATTTAAAAGACTTTAATTCCCATCAAAATACTTGCAATTAAAATAATGAATGAAACGTAATGCACACGAGATTAATTCTAGGGTTTCGGATGGAAAAAATTTAAGAAATAATGGGTACCTTGTTTGCGACGAAGTTTTCGGTGCCATTGCTCTTGTTCGAAAGAGGAGGAGGGAGGACGAGAAGTCGACGAGTTTGATTCGAGTGAGTCGGAGGAGATGGAGTGGAAGAGAGAGACGGGTGAGGAGGGTGACGGTTTTGGAAGAGAGAGAAGTGATTTTGGAAATGAAATGAAAATAATGGGTTTGGAGGGAGGGGAAAAATTTGGGACAGTCCCAATCAAAATATTGGGTTAGTCTTGTGAAAAACAAAAAAATTTGGGCTAGCCACAATCCGGACTAGCCATGATTATATTTGGTTGTGCCCATATAAAAAGCCATAAAAAAAGTGATAGTTGCAAGTGTTCAAATGGAAATTAGCTACATGAAAGTCTGGCTACACCGTCCGAGCTCTCTAGCCTAGTGGTATTAGAGCGGACACCCGGAGGGGCCGGCAAGGTTCGAGCCTCCCAATTGTGTGTGTGTGAGTGGGATTTCAAAAAAAAAAAAAAAAAGTCTGCCTACACCTGGTGGAGTGGTTGGCGACAGAGGCGACTGGACCAGAATCGAACACGACTCATTCGCACCCACCCAAGGTGAGACATTTATGGAGTCGTCATCATAAATAAATAAATATAACAGACGGACATGGTGGCAGAACCCCACCACTCGCACATTTTCTAGGGTTGAGGAGGAAGAAGAGGGAACAATGGTTTCTCTGTCGACCTGGGTCCGCTACGCAGCGAAGAAGTTCCAGTACTCCGTCGGCCTCAGCATAAAGGTCCAACCTTTGCTTCGATGCTTTATTATTATTATTATTATTTTTTTCAATTTTCCCCGGTTTTGCGCGTTTAGATTTGGTTCGGTCTACTGAGAACTGAGTCTGCTCGATGAGAATATGGATAATCGAACAGATTGAACAATAAAAGCCCTCGCTTCATCATTTGATGCATCATTACTGCCCTTTATTTTCCGCGCCGGCAAAGTGTCGGACGTGCGGCGGCGGACCTTGTGGAAGCCCGGCGTTCAGAAACGATTATTCTAAAAGAATGGTCGAAATGACTGATCTTTACGTTTGAAGAATTGGATGTAATATTGGAATTGTGATTCCGTAGAGGGTTTGCAAAATTTTGCAAGCCTTGGGTGTCCTGCTTGTCAAATTATTGAAATTTGAAATGTCTCGGGAGGGACGGACGGCAGCAAATTGTGATGCTTTTTGAACATCGAACTCGTGTATGGAGTGATTTATTCTACAAAAATCATCTCTTCCAATCGTTGGGGAATGCCGCTTTATCAGTCATAAAGTCTTCCAATGAAATGTTCTTATGCATGTCGCATAGCTTAAATTTTGAGATGTGAAATCGGCGTACTCCAGATGAGCAACATTGGATGTGTAGGGGATAATGTAATCACGTTCGGAGCTTTAACGCTCATGCAAAATAGTTTTGGATGAAAATAGAGAAACTAAGTAGAAAACTAATTCACTCGTGACCTAATGCGTCATGATTGAATTTGAGATTGTCATTCATCATTCTTTGGCTTAATGTGTCACGTTCCAGTTTCTCAGAACCGATAAATCGTCATTGGACGTAATGTCGTATAAGTATAAATTACACTTTTACAAAACGTGGATGTGCACAGTTGATAAATGATCTCAAAATAAGATTGTTGCAGCGAAAATAATAAGATAAATGAATCACGACATATATAATGAAAATAATCTCGTTATTGATAAGCTTGCAACAGAATACAAAGGCTCTCAATAGCCAGCTGAAATGTGTCAAACTTGACTTACAAGTTATAACGCACGAAACTAATACAATGAACAATGTTCCATACATTATGTCCTTTGTTACATAGAGATAACATCATCAAAAGAAAACTTCAAATTGCCAAAAGAGCTTCGAACGTCTCTGAATGTTCAAGTTATTCTTTGCACATGTAGGGATGAGGGTCAACATATTAGAGAATGCACTAATGAGTGGTACCAACCCAACTCACCTAAATTAATACAATAATCATGTGAAAACAAGCAAGGGTTATTGTGTAATCTTTCTATTACCCTAGGATTTCAACTAACAATTCATAAAAAAAGACTAAACAAATGCACATCACTTGTTAGTTATTCTTACCTACAACCTATTGGTCTTTCTTGCAAAACAAGAACTAGAGTACCTGTTATGCAAAATCCATTGTTACCAATGCAACATGAACTATATCACGGTCGCTCGCGAACGCGCCAATAAAGACTATTACATGGTATATTACGATGCGCTCCTTCCAATGCAGTCCGACTGAAGGTCTCACAATATCTTGTGCCTTCAGCACGTTTCACATAATTTTTTCCTAGGCCGACACGGTCCCGGTGTCTCAGATACTGTTTGAGGAAAGCAAATCTTGTACGCAATTTGTCAATTATCATGCAAATGCGTATGCTCTTGCTATAAAATGTATTCTGCATGGTAATGAAAACTGAAATGAATGCAATACAATATTCATATTTTGAGCCACCGCTCGTAACTCATATTCTCATTTCAGGATTATCACAACTTGCGACCCATCGGTTCCAAAACATTACTAACGATTCAATAGTCCCAAACCATTTCCATGACACTTATCCACATGAAAGCTTAGAATACAATATCACTGAAATTACACATTAAAGAATCTATTATTTCTTTCTGGTGCATAAGTGCACGTGCACCAACAATTTACAGTTATAGCATTTCAACCAATAACATTAATAATACACTAAGTGATTTCTTTTATATTTTATCTCGACATCATCAATCATAAGGACGTTGTAAAGGAAACAAAGGAGAATTTTTTATTAGGGAGCGAGGACGAATGAAAGAAGGTTAAAGCCACTCACACATTGAAGAAATGTTGAGAGGAGGAATTCTTTGCCAACGATCAAGTCTCGCCTTAGGTTTTTTTTTGGAATCACATCGACAACGTTTCAGCACACTTCTATCTTTCTCTCAACAGTCAATATGAATGCATCATAGTGAAGAGAATGGAGAGGGACCTTAACTGATTTGTTAGAAGGTTATCGAAGATAATACTCGACCATAGATGCCAAACGATTTTCGTACAAACCCAAATCCATCTAGGTTATTCAAGCTAGCAAACCAGCATACAACATTATAAGTTTATACAAAGGAACAATCATGTCCAAAATATCCAAAGCAACAATTTGACTTGCACTGAGTCAAAGCTAAGCCCCACCGTCGAACCACAAAATCAACAAAAATCACAACACGGTGCGCTACATAATGTGCCACAAAGATGAATGCATTTTTCAATTTTCTCTAAAGCAAATTGTATTGTTTTACCTTTCGTGTTCACTCTTTATAGTCTAGGGGAACTTTGACGATGTTTCTTGGTTGCATGAGCTTAAATTGCAATCCATAAGGTAGGTCTACCTACCTAGCAACTGACTATGTTTTATGGCATGAACCTCTCATGCTCATTACTACCTTGGCTAGGAAATTGACACCAACATAGAGAGTTGATGTTAGATCGACAACCGATCATAAAAATTTGTCAAATCTTGTATGGAGCTTTCTTGTGCCCATAGCCGACCCCATTTCTGAGGTGATGGGTCCCTGAATTGATCCTCCAAGGAGCATGGATGTTGGAGACCTCAATATGAGATCTTTTAATTTTGCTGTTAATTTAAATGGTGATGAAACCTGCGAAGATACACCTTGTACATCCATCATCAAATACAACAACTACCTTTGCTGTCACTAGCCTCAATATGATGGCTCAGTATTCAGTCAGTTCTATCTCCCCTTTCTAGAAGGACGTCGTCAAGTATGCAAGACTCTACCGTCCTAGCGTTCAATCAATTGCCCGCCTCCAGATGCTAGATGGATCATTGGGACCAGGATCAACCATTCTACTTCTCTTTCAAAGAACACTTTATGTTCTTTGAACAATAATGCATTAATGTTTATCAAACATGAGCTCGAGGAGACGTCTTTGGTCGGATCTACTTAATAATGTAAGATTCTTAACAGAGGCAACCATGAGCAATACCTAGTAAGTCTCATGTGCATTTTCTATGAAATCTCTCTACAAGCCATCTCAACCTCCGAGATCCAGCTGCACCTTCATTTATGGCTTTGTGGTCTACCTGTCCCCACCCTCGGTCAAACTGCACCATGAATTTTTGGCATTCCATAATGTCATGTCCCAGATCCAGAATATGGATAGCAGGTACATAATTCAGCCAACTATGTATTGCGGGTACACTTGCACCCTACGATACAGTCATGGTTGTAAATATAAGGGGGTTAGCTACAATCTAATGATCATTTAAGGTCCACCCTATTATCAATCCATAGAAAACAATAAACAAAAAGAATAATCACATGGATAAATAACAGTAAGGCGTCCCAACGTTATGTCACACAAGATCATGAAGGTAACAGTACAAAACAATAGACTAACAATCACTACAATACTACGAGATCATATACATAGTTGCTGTCTACATACATAATCAGGTTGCCCGTAGGCGGGAACAACCTTCCAGAACTTAAGACTAACACATACTTATATATATATATATATATATATATATATATATATATATATATATATACACAGAGATCCTTGTGCTCCTCTACGAGATATAATCAATGCAAAACTAGATGTAGTATATATCTGTATTATATCTATTATCTATCTTGATTATTTGCTGTAACTATATGATTCTATTGTGCAGTCACTCAATATTTTGAATTGGAATGGCTGGAGTTCTTGCAGCTCCTACTAAGCATAGATGGCACTTTTGGCAGAGAAAGTCTTGCTATGTTGAGCATATCCTCGTAACATATAGGAACAATGTGTAGTTAGTCACTCAAAATATGGATAGTCATTCCTTTTACTCTCTGGTTTAGTGTGTCAAAGAGATGAATCCAATTCCTTGTAGCAAAATTGTATCATCCTAAGTCCTTGTCTGGATGGAAATTTGAGGGTGCTCCTTGGTTGCATTAACTTATGGTGCATGACCAAGATGATAGGTCTACCGCTCACGGACTTTCCTTCTTGGTTTTACAGTAAGGGCTTTCTTGATCATAGCTACCTTAGCTAGGAATTCATACCAACATATAGGTAGGTTAACGTCAAGTTGACAGGTGGTTATAAAAACTTCGCCTATTATTTTTGGAGCTTTCTTGTGCTCCATAGCCGACCCCATTCTGCTTGGAGAATGCTTGGATGATACAGTGACAGAAAGCCTTTGTCCTGAAATCTGAGGTCGGCTATTTGAATCATTTTCTTCAATTTAGCTCTGCAAATGCAGAACAGTGGAAGCCTGAAGAAACCTGATTTTCATAGATCTTTTTTGATAACATTCACACCTTATGAGTACATGATCTCTTTGATAACAATCTACTCGCTATAGTATGCACTGTAATATAGTGGACATTAGCGTGATAATGATTTTTATATATATTGCTGTAGCAAATAGTCCCTGTTTGTTCCATGTCTTAAAAGCACACTCCTTCCAATCTTCTTAACATCCCTGGCTTCTGGGAAAATGGATAATGCTCAAGCAGCATCCCTCCAAAGTTCATTAGCACCTTTGACAGATTTAATATCAAGCTTCATGTGACTGGTCTTACAATGTTGTTTCTGAGGATAATGTAAGGTGCCTACATTGTTCTCCTTCCAATATTAGTTATACCAATTCAAGTGAAAATCTCGTTAATTTTTTTCCATACTCTTTGTTTTTTTTTTTTTGTAACATTTTTTTTCTCTCATGGTAATTCTGTTGCTTCTTTATTTGGCTTTTGAAGGTTAACTGTACTAAGAAGCTGACATTAATTTTCTCTTTGTAACGCAGAAATATAATGTGGGCCAAATAAATGCGAAAGAATTCAGTGATGCACTTTGGAAAAATTTCTTCCAGGGCAAAATCACATTCTTGCATTGGAATAAAGGGGAGGAAATGGAACCAACTATAGCTGGGAAGGGGGGAACTGTCCTTGTTAGAAAAGTACCCTACCCGGCTCCAACGTATGTGCACCTATTTTTTTTTCCTGTGAGAGAGTTTCCATATCTTCTTATAGTATGTTCATCTTAGCACCTATAGTTCATAGGTTTTGCTTGGAACATACTAGTGATAGTACATTTAGCATTTCTACATGCCATACTTGATGAGGACTTTATACCTGATATATGTGCAATTTTCTTATTGTTTGTTTTAGCATACAACTATTCATTAGTCCATGGAGTAAAATGCTCTTACTATTCCCGACGGAGTCAGTGGCTTAAGAGACTAGAAAAAGCTAAGAAAATGTGTAATATCAAGTAGTACTATTTCTATAACTAGAAAGGAACGTTTATGGGAGCTAGTAGTTATTCCAATTCCTATAAACTATAGCCATGGATAATAGTAAGACTGTAAGAGTTGTGAGTTGTTAGTTAGTATAACTTGAGGTGCCTTACTGAAAATTTTGTTACAAGGATCATTGCAGAAGATTGGGCATAAGAGCATGCAATACCGTGAATTTCTATTTGATTTCTTGTGGCAAGTTTCTACCAAGGTAGTCAGAGGCGCAAGGCGCATTTGAGGCGCAAAGGGTCCATATCGCCCGAGACGCAAGGCGCACTTAAGACGTGCGTCCGAACGAAGCGAGGCGCAAAAATAATAAATAATAAAAATATAAGTAAAGAGATTAGTAATACAAGAAATAAAACCAAATAACATATTAAAATCAATAAAAAAAATGTTAAAACATAACAAAGTGAACTAGCAGAGTAGTAATAGCAGTAGTAATCACTGAAGTAACAAGAGTTTGTTTTCTCCCTACCACATTTTTAGTAAATTTTAGTTTTTATAGTTCAACTGTAACCAACTTTGGCAATCGTGTAAATGGTTATCTCCCTTCCACTTGTATGTGGTAAGTGTTATTTCCATGCCTCAATTTTTTTATATATATAACAAAACTATAAGGCGCGCCTAGACGTACATTTTCTTGGTTGCGCCTTGCTGAAAAGCGCGCCTTAGGCGCCCCCAGAGAAAGGGGCCTTGCCTAGTGTGGTGCAATTGCTACGCCTTTCTGCGAGGCGCGCCTTTGACTACCATGGTTTCTTCGTAAATCAAACCCCAAGCATCACGTGGAAGATACGTAGCTTTGGGTCCAAAGAGATGCACCTTTTATAGTTAAATATGCCTTTTTCAAGATTGATAAGCTTTGTCAGTCCAGTACTAAATCAAATTGTTCTAAAATGACCGGAGTCATTTGTAAACCTGCATTAAATTATGTAGGCGTGATAAGGAAAACTATATTTAATGAACTAGTAAAGTTATAGCACGAGATTACTGGACTTAAATTACTACTGACCTATTTGATACTTGTATTCCATTGGTCTCCGGCCTTATTGATAGTTGATATTCTAGCAATTGATGGAGAAGTTTGTAATCTTGAAATCATCCACCTGGAAATTCAGTAGGCAAATCATTGCTCCATCCATAATTTTTTTTTTTTTCTGTTGTAATTCTTCTTTCATATCAAAATCATCTGGGAAGGGGGGGGGGGGGGGGTGTTCATACTCCAAATGATTGGATTTGGAACTGAAGGAAAGTTAATTGGTATTTATGGAGAATATTTAAAAGTTGTGCATTAGTAGGAAAAACAAGATTTGGATTTTGAAGATCCAAAAGGTTGTTACAGTTAATTAATTATTATCATAAATTGGATAATTGACTATTCTAAAAATCTTTCCCAGTCTATCATAATTCCAAAATGCTTATGAAACTTTTGTGCTTCAGTTTGTCTCCTTTATTATTATTATTATTATTATTCCTCCTCCTCTCTCTCTTTCTCTCTACTCTTAGCCGGATGCTTCCTCCTGCTTAATAATAATACACCAGACTAGGCGATATCTATGTTTTTAGATACTTCAGACCTGAGACAATATTTTATGATGTGATATTCAATCTGGTTGCAATGTGCGTTCATGATCAAAGCTATTCATGTATCTGATTTCATATTTCAATAACACTTATGCATTATTAAACTAAAAAGTATAAGTAACTTATGAAATGATTATAAATAACAATAATAATATTATTTTTTTTTCCAAAAAAGATTAATATACTGTGTATTTAATATGTCAAGTCACAATAACATGTAATATGAGTTGACTAGTGTCAACATGGATTTTAGAATCCAAACATACACTAGATTTCGTAATCCAAATGATTGTCAAATTTAGCAGAATTTTATCATCTTGAGACGATCATTTGGATTTTGAAACACAAATTCATGTTAGATTATGTAATCCATGTCGACCAACTTTCTTTAGTGTCAATTACATGTGTAAACAAGGGAAGATGGTCACCCAGGCATGATTCTTGCCTTCTCAAATTATCCTGTTCATTTGCTTTGGTTCCACACATTCTCTTTAGTACAAGACATGTCATGAGCTATGCATTATGCCAGATTTGGATGCTTCACACTCATAAAGGTGCTAATAGTACATGACAACTTTTGCCACATTTCCTCTTCACTCATTTCAATACAAAATATGCAAATTCAATGTATGCATGGACAACACACAATTTCCTTACTTGGGAAAAGAAATGCAGAAATCATAACTAACCATTGAGCTTTGTTTCCTCAATTTCTTTTACAATTTCTCAATACAAGCATATCAACAGTGTTGGATAATGTGCACTTACTCTAAGGGACCAGTGGGCTTACACGAAGAAGTTTGAAATCATAATTAAAGACCATGTACATCTATCTTTTCTTGTGCTCCGTGTCTATACTTTGGTCATACTGAGGACTAGAGCACCAAGAGTTGCTATTGCACTCCTCTATATGATAGCTATTGGAATAAGAAGAAAGCTGAAGGCTCTACAGAGAGTATGAATCTACATGGTTTCAAAAGAGAAGGTGAACAATTACAACTGGGTTTGACATCATTTTAAGTGTTAGTAAAATTGCTGATGCATTGAACTTGTGTCTTCCTGGATTACTTATGTATTGAACTTGCCTCTTTGTTCTTCGGAGATTGGGTATTCATAAGCCCTTGACTATAGGTAGGTTGTCACTATGCAACATAATGCGAAATAGTTGATTATGGCTCTATAAGTAAATGAGACAGTCTCTTCCTATCTTGGAGTTAATTTATTTAAGGCATATTTTATTGTGGAGAAAGTTAATATATCTTTTTAGTGTCTTCTCGATGCAAGGTTAAAGGAGAAATGGCCTTAATAAGGGTCAGAACTCAGAATCCTATTACACTGGAGATTTTAGAATGGGAAAGCTACGGAGTTGATAGTCAGTAAATACATTCTCAGGTTCCTGAAGAAGGAGAAGCAGAGGCCTTGTTAAGGAAGGGCCGAGGAAGCTGCAGAGCTGTGCAGTCATTGGAATGGAAAGGTCTCATGGAATATGTTGTCGCATCTTTAAAGGAAAGACGTAGGTGTGGAGTTTGAGACTTAAGTTAAAGAGGAGGTCCACACATGTTTAAATGGATATTTCGAGGTTCAAGCTGTATTGTAATATTGCAGCGGTGGACATAATGGTTTAAGTTACATATCTTAATTCTAAAATCTTTCTATGATTTTACATGACTTGGTTTTATAGCTTTTTATGTTTAGATATCATATTTGGTACAACATATATGTGTTTTTGAAGCTATAACTAAGATTCTAGGTCTGAATATGTGTCATGGGCTCCTCTTGAATAGGGCATGTCTCCTGATTCGACCCTGATCCTGGGTAACTATTTAATCATATCTGTGTCTGTGGTGGTTGTCATTACTAGTCAAAGATTCCTTGATCACACTTACACTGTTGCCTTTTTCCTCCAGGTCTATTGCCTAACTTTGATGCTCTTAGTCTCATAAATAAGGCCGAATGTTGGTTACTTCACTTTAGAACTTGTTGTTTTGCTCGGTATGACATCCTGATCCTGATTTAGTAATCTAATCCATGACACAGCATAAACCAAACCTAGGGCTTTGACACGAAGTTTGATGCAGAACACAAATAAAGGCTAATAATTTACGACGTATGTACTATGTAGAACCCAAGCAGACTGCCACATCAAAACTGTATCCTAATCTAACTGCATAATTACCCCATAAAATTAACCCTAAAGATGCTATAATGCAGCAAACTGATAGATTTAAGCGGCAGTAATCAATAGCAATTGTCTTAACTATCTCACCTTTATTTAGCAAATTCAAGCAATAACTTATCAACTCAAAGATGCCCAAACTAATGCAACATGGAATATACAAGTATCACAGTTTTTGAGATGCCAATAACCATATCCAAAGGTATGGAATTATTATGAATTTCAAGGCTAGATTGCCACAGTAAATCCTAGAACAGAAGTTGAAGAAGTTACACCACAGATGATTAATGAGTGCAAAGTTGTTGAACTCCTTTCAAGTTTTTTGTATTTCTAGAGCTTCCATTATTGTTCAAAACTCAACTCTTTTTGATTGGAGTCTTGCATGATATGCTCATGCTTTGGTTAACGGTTTAGTATCCACGAGTTGGGGAAATATGGAAAGTCATGCTTGGAATTTTAGGAATCATTAGGATTTTCATGAAATTGGGATATTTAGATGTTGTGGGGATTTGATGATTGAAGCCAGGTTTATGGGAGTTGGTGTTTGCAGGATAATAATGAACTAATGGTAGCTGTAGGGTTCGATAAGAGATTTGAAGATGCTTCATTTATGTAAATGTAAGGTATTTAGGGATCAAAATAAGGAGATAAGTGCTGTGGTTACAGCAAAATAGGATTTTAGGCTTAGAAACGTGATTGGCTACTCTACAATGGAGAAAAGGTGGTTGAGTGCTTTTCTGCTGGATGAGTGAGAGAGTAGTAATGGCCATGTTAAGGAGAGGGAGGCAACCAATCTATTTATATGGCTGGCTTACATAAGTATTACAAACGAGCCACATAAAGTAAAGAAATTAAAAGCTCATAATGATTTTACATAAACCTCTACCATCATGAGCAAATTATTGAATATTACCAAATTAGAAAATAACATACTAGAACTGAACTCGAAAGGCTAACTCCGACCAAAATACCAAACTATGACTTTATGGACTCTGACCAACCAGCTCAAGAAACATGGCGTCCTTCATCCATGAACACACTTTAAGAAGGTGCACGTTTCCCCTAAGTAGTATCTCCATTGCATTGACTTATTCATCAATGTCGCATATTTCATTGGCTAATTCAAATGATTACTTGCTTCCTCTAGCTTCCTTTTGTAATTGTTGAGGGCCCATTATCATTCTTTTCCGAATTCAATATATCCAGGTAGTTTTACTTATATATTCATTGGACAAGTAATGACTTATCCACAGAATTTGGACTCAAACTAGTAGAAATATCATATCAAACTCCATATTCATCAAAGTAAACACTAATTGTCCCTGCATATTGGTGCTCTTATCTGCGACACTAAGTAGGATCAGGGCCGGCCCTGGACCAGGGTAGCCAGGGCGACCGCCCAGGGTCCCACGGAATATGAGGGCCCAAAAAAATTAATTTAAACACATATATATTAGTAATTTTGTATTTGAAATAGAACTAATATGTAACATGGCCCTCTTTTGACACAAAACAATTGTGGTGTAGTGGTTATTATGTTGTACTTGCATACTAGAGGTTTAGGTTCAATTCTTTGTTTTAACATTTTTTAATTTACTTTTATTTTAGTTTTTAATTTTTTATATATTATATATGGGCCCCAATTTTGCCTAGGGCCTCCATGAACTCAGGGCCGGCCCTGAGTAGGATGACTGTAAAGAATTATCTTTATCTATGTTGTACTGGGCGCTAGGCGAGGCGAGGCGAGGCGAGACCATGCCCGCCTCGCCTAGGCGCCCGCCCAGAATTTTTTCTGCAGTAGTAGCAGTAAGGAGAAGGCAGCAGTAGCAGTAGCAATGTAAGCCAGCAGTAGCAGTAAGGAGAATGCAGCAGTAGCAGTAACAATGTAAACCAGCAGTAGCAATGTAAACCAGCAGCAGCAGCAATTTTACATAACTTGGCCTTGGCAGCAGCAAAAACCTGCAAAAACCCTAAAGGCCGAATATTTTTTTTTTGGGAAAAAGCCCATGGAGCCCAGCTAATTACTTCCACCGCCTAGGTGTCCGATTTGATTTCCACTAGTCGGACCTAGGCGCCCACCGCCTGTCCATGCAAAGAATTTTGCTGGTCGAGGCGGCCACCATAACAACATAGATCTTTATCAGTAAATTTTTAATCATGCCAATGCTCCTTCAATAGGTGTTCTTATGTGTGATTAGTGTTCTTTGCTATAAGACGTCTCTGTTTGGACTTTGATTTATCATTATTGTGTTGGTTCTATTTGATATTCTTATGTGATCCACACTTTCTGTTCATAGACACGTCTTTGTTGGAGATGTTGTTATGTTACAAGATCCGGAGAAGCAGGAAGATTTTCTAGTGAGAAGGCTGGCTGCCATTGAAGGCTATGAGATGGTGTCCAAAGACGAGAAAGATGAACCATTTATTTTAGAAAAGGACCAATGCTGGGTGGTTTCAGACAATGAATCGATGAAGCCAAAGGTATTTATTTTTCCCTTGTGAATTCCTACACAACTCTAATATTGCTAACTTCTTAATGTTTAGCTACTCTAATATTCTTTTCTTCTATTATAAATCCAGCAATTCTTTATTGTTAAAAGACTCGGATATTCTTCTACTAACTCTTGACATTGCAAAACATGATTAAGAAATTCACATGAGATGGTGAAGGGCTTTACTAGTTGAATTTGAGAGGTAGATTTAAAGGATGTCATCTGTTACCGAGAGGTTTATCTGAAAGGACCTCCAAAAATGAAGGTAGTGAGATGCGTATCTGCACAATTGGCTGTAAGAAGGTTTCAAGGTGCACACTTTCACTAACCTAGCCATGTTAGCACGAGTTATCCAATGCCTTAAATGTCCCATGGACTTTCGGTGTCTAAGTGTTCTAAATCGTTGACCTAGCAAATACAAATACCATACTTGCATGCATACATGCAAATGCAAATACTATGCTTGAAAGCTAGAAAGCATGGACAATTTGCTACCATGTCTATGACACAGCACTGATACTTAAAATACACTAGGACCATTCTGTTTCATGTCGTATTAGTGTTCGTGTGACATAGCTTGGAAGCTGTTAAGACACATGATAGATCAACTTTGTTTCAGGGCATACTATATGTTTCCTTCTATCAAGGTTTATGGGAGTTTATCATCGTTCCTCTTTCTTTAATGAGATTCTAATATATCCTTCAGGTGACATGATCTGTATGTGGTCTTGTTTGACTAGTATAGTATGGTTCTATCCAGAATTTGGATATTGACCTCATACGTACGCTTTTAGATCTGCTGT
>JANAVB010007598.1:1156253-1181253 GCA_029216955.1 Iris pallida
AAGGACGTGAAAATGAAGCTCTCAGAAGTGTACCCTGAACTGTTGCTATTTCTATCCAAGATAAAACATACAACAGTAATCGAAACTGTCGATGGTTTCCGAACACTGTATTTCACATTCACTGTAAACACAGACACACATCATAACAAAAATACACAATATTTTTTTTTTAAAATTTCGGCAGCACCTCCTTTGTATATCAGATCATCGCTTATAACCCAGCGTAGGTATATTTGTCATCCCCATCGCAGATATCACAAAGTAAATATCACAAAGTAAATATGACAATTAAAATACCAACAAAGTAAATATCACAAAGTAAATATCCAACAAACATACATGTCCACAATGGAGGGCAAATAAGAATGAAAATCAGTGTACAGAACGGTCAATAGGCCCATAGGGCCAATACATACAAAGATGATAAAAAATATCTACTGGATCAATGAGGACTCCTGTCGCGCATCTGGGATAGCATGTACTCATACTGCTCCTGGGTGAGCTGCACCGTAGGGGCAGTAGGAGGCAGTGGAATGTCTGGAGTCGGCGCCGTCGATAGACCGGGAGGACGTACCTGCTCCAGCTCTCGCAGTCGCTCACCATGCGCAGCAAGGGTACTCACCACCTTCTCAGTATACTGACCGAGTGAGGCATATATGCTCCTCTGCGATCCCTCCAGCTCGACCTGTCTACGCTCTGTGCGATGCGTAGACTCGGTGAGCGTCTGCAAGCTGGCAGCTGTAGTCTGATGCAGAGTCATCAACTCATGTATACTGCGCTCGACCGCATCAAATCGTCCGGTGACGATCGGAGGGTCGGATCGTCGCTCGACCGCATCAGAAATCTGCTGCTGCAACTCGCGACGCAGCTCCTCGATCTGACGACGAACATCCTCAGCTCGTGACGACGCCTGCGTAGCCGGAGACTGCGTACTGACAGAGGGGGCCCGGGATGACTCCGAAGCCAAATACGCGCCGTAGGATCCCGTACCGTAGTACGTACCCTTCTGAAGACCGCCAACGGCGGTCATCCAGAGCTCGTCCGGCGATGGCTCTGCAGGAGGCTGGGAGGAAGTACCAGCCCCTCCCTCTGCTTGCGCACTAGCAGCAGCAGCAGCATCAGCCGCCTCCTTCTGTAGCCGAACAAACTCGGCCTAGAACATGTTTGCTAACGTGTAAGTGTTTACTAAAGTCTATATTGATATCTATTTTCCTGTTTTCTAAATTATAGTCAGTTAATATAAAGAATAAAACGTACATATGCCTGCGTCGCCCTCTTGTCAATGAAGTTCCCAGCCCTCCGATGGGTGACCAGGAAGACGGTCACCATGTTCGGGTCCTCACCCTTCTTTACCTGTTAAAATATATTATCTATTATTAGTATTAAACATTATATCGAACTATATATAAATTAATATCCGTCATAGGAAACGTACCAGACGACGAAAATGTTCCGTCATCGGAATGGAGCCACCACACCACTTACCGGCGCTCGACCGCGCCACCTTGGCCTTCTCAGACCGCTCCTGGTACTTGGGCTCGCTGAATCTAGCCTTCATCGCCAGTCCACTGCTTTGGCGTAATCCAACCCTGGATCGGCTGTCCGGAGCGATCACGACGCTTCTGGTCGTCGATCGCATCACGGATGAGCTTGGCTATGACGGCAGAAAATTGGCCCTCGATCCTCGCCGTCCGGTGTGGTGGATAGAAATAGGTCCTCTACAAGAAGTAAAATACAAAAGTTGTATAATATACACAAATGATTATTAAAATTTAAAAATAAACAAATTTTTTACCTTGAAGTGGGCGAACCAAAAGGCCTTCCTATCTGCGGGAGCATCTGAGTAGTTGAGCCAAGGCCCACCATAGTTCTGCCTCACAAATGTCCCCAACTGTCTCTGTACTGCAGAAGGCCGATATCTATACAATAATATTTTTTCATGAATATATATGTACATATAATCATTTGAGGAATATATAATAATTAATTAACTTACTTCATAGGCCCGTCCGTCCAAATCTCCATACGCGTCTCGCCCGGGGGAGCGCATGGAGGGTCGCTCTCACCTCCTGCCTAGGCAGGATCAGTCTGATCGCCGTCCTCCATATGCTCGGCGTGGGCTCCCTCCATAGAGCCGTCGACAGTAGGAATGCTGGACGGGGGATCAGGGATGCTGGACGCGGGATCAGGAAGGCTGGACGACGAGGGAGGAGTCGCCAACCTGCTCGAACTGCCCTGTCCCGGTAATGGACCGGGAACAGAACGGTACACTGGCGTACTCGGAGATGAGGATGAGCGTACGGAACTGCCCTCTCCATCCCCAGCCCGAGGCTGACGGGACTGCCTAATATATAATCCTCCGCGTCGTCCAGATGGTCTAGTCATACCTGACAATAAAACATATGACAATAAAACATATGACAATAAAACAAAAAAACATATTTATATGATAGACATCACAGATTTTTGAAAAATATCATAGTCATAAAGTGTCACTGAAGTGTCAATAAAAGTATCAATAAAGTGTCACTGAAGTGTCACAGATTTATATGATAGAAGTGTCACTAAAGTGTCAAATATGATGATAAAACAAACGTACAGATTTAATCCTCTTCTGAAAATTCATCTAGTTCGTTTAGCTCATCTACTTATTCTTCTTCTTCTTCTTCTTCTTCTTCTTCTTCTTCTTCTTCTTCTTCTTCTTCTTCACTTTCATCTGCATCTTCCTCTTCAGATAATTCTACTTCTTCTACACAATTAGATGTGTAATACGAAACTTCCGTCGTGTCCACTTCTATAATATTTGTTACAAGAGGTAGTTCATCCTGTTGATAAGCTATATCGTCAACCTCAAAGGTATTTCTAGTTTTGGTCTTGCATACTGCCCACCAGTCCGACCTTGTTGTTCCCCGTTTAGGATAACTTGTGAAGTACACGAGCTGAGCCTGACTTGATAGGACAAATGGTTCATAGGCTTGATATCGACGTCGATAGTTTATATCAACAAGACCGTGCTTGTCTACTTTCCAACCTTGACCTTCAATCGGATCGAACCAATCACACCTGAATAACACAATCTTAGCAGGCTCTATTCCATAACTATATGTCAGCTCCACGATCTCCCGTAGCACGCCATAGAAATCGTTGCCCGCATCAACATCTTTGTAGTTCGAAGATCTGATACACAAACAGCTGTTTTTGGTGGAATCGAGATCCACAAAGTTGTCTCTGATCGGGCAAGTTGTTGACTTGAACCTAAACCCATTAACACAGTAGCTTGGCCATATTTTTGCAGCATAAATTGGTCCCTTGGCTAGTGTTCTAATAGACTCATTCTCAAGTCTTGCGTATGGACGATCGACCTAAATACCACGAAAGAAGCAATTAAGCTCATTCTCAATCAAGTGCAGATACAAAAAGGTAATTACAGAGTTCTCAAGTCTTACATATGCACTCAACCATGATGGAAAATAATGCCTCATTTCTTGTTCTAGTTCTTCTTCTGTTATGTGTGGCCTACCCGACCTCACATCGTCATTAAATATGCTGAAAACAACATCGTTCAATTAATGTAATAGTATAATAATTAACACTATTAAAATAATATAGACGTATTAATTACTTACCCCTCCAGTTTCTCTACTTCCTTCTCGTCGCAGTTGAGTAATACATACACCTGAGCAGCCCTTAGCTCATCATCGTTCAGATATCTCTTTTTCATCTTACCCGATGGCTTTCCTGGAGCATTGAATACCTTCAGTATTGTATCATTACTTTCATGATCTCCCTCGTCGTTTCTGGAAGCTTTCGTTCTATTAGTTGCAACATGAGGCTTGAAATACATCGAACAAAAGTTTGTAATCTCCTCGAGAACATAGGCTTCACAAATAGAACCCTCGACCCGTGCCTTATTTTTCACCTTTCTTTTTAGGTGATTCAAATGTCGCTCGAACGGGTACATCCATCGATATTCGACGGGTCCACCAACACGTGCCTCATAGGATAGATGAATCGGCAAATGCTCCATAGAGTCGAAGAATCCAGGAGGAAACACCCTCTCTAGCTTGCATAGTGTTACCGTAATGTCCTTCTCTTGCTTTTCTAGAGGATCAACGAGCAATTTCTTAGAACAAAGATCCCTGAAGAATATGCTAAGCTCCGTCAATGGATCCCAAACTGCATGCGGTAAGAATTCCCGAAATGCAATCGGAATTAACCTCTCCATGAATACGTGACAATCGTGGCTCTTCATACCCGTCAATTTGTTTTCCTTCGGATCGACACATCTTCTCAGATTTGACACATATCCGTCTGGAAATTTTAGGCCCTGGATCCACCGACAAAGTCTCACTTTATCCTCCTTGTCCAGCGAGAAAATTGACTTCAGCAGGAACTGTTTTCCATTCTGCTGTATCAAATGCAACGCAGGGCATTTGCATATTTCTTCTAAGTCCAACCTATCTGATCAGATTGGTACTCCAGTATGGCAGATCCCAGAATATGCTCCTCTTTGTCCAGTTATGAACTCTACCAAATCTATCGCACTTGTACCCAGTTGTAGGATCTTCGATAGCACTTGGAAAATCTTTAACCTCCTCCCATACCGTGGCTCTGCACCACCTTGGCGGTGGATCACCCTTCTCTACAACGCCGGCACGAAAAGCATTCCTATTCCTTCTGAACGGATGATCTTTTGGCAGAAATTGCCGATGACAATCAAAGAAGCACGATTTTCTGCCGTGTTTCAAGCGGAAAGCCTTACTACGGTCCATGCAATACGGACATGAGAGACGGCCATGAGTGCTCCATCCAGATAACATTCCATAGGCCGGAAAGTCGTTGATGGTCCACATAAGGGTTGCCTTCATCTGAAAATTCTGCTTCCTGGAAATATCGTACGTGTTAGCGCCTACTTTCCATAACTGATTCAACTCATCTATCAAAGGCTGTAAGTACACGTCAATGTTCCTCTTGGGATTGTTCGGACCAGGAATTATAACGGTTAGAAACATGTACTGAGTCTTCATGCACATCCAAGGCGGTAGGTTATACGGAGTGACAATCACAGGCCAGCATGAATACTGGATCCCGAAAGACCAAAAGGAGTAAAACCGTCAGAAGATAGTCCCAACCTGACATTTCACGGATCTGAAGCAAAATCTGGATACACTCGATCAAAGTGCTTCCACGCTTCTCCATCGGATGGGTGATCCAATACTCCTTCAATCTGTTCTCGCATGTGCCAACTCATATTTTCGGCCGTCTCTTTCACCATAAATAATCTTTGCAACCGCGGCGTTAAAGGCAAGTAGTGCATTGAATCGGTCGGTCTTCTTGCACCGGTAGACCTTCCTGTACTAGTTGTCTTATAGCGATCAGCACCACAAAATCTGCACACATCTGCGTCCTTGTCGTCTTTGTAGTACAGCATGCACCCATTGCGACAGGAATCGATTTTCTCGTATCCCATCCAGAGCGATCTCACCATCCTCTTAGACCGGTAGAAGTCTTTAGGCAACTTAGCACCCGCCGGCAAGATCTCTATAATCAACTCCAACACTCGGTTGTAGCATTCTTGCGACATGTTAAAATCTGACTTAATGCTCAACAATCTTGTAACCACCTCCAACGGTGAATGATCCTCACAACCAGGATACAATGGAGTCCTTGCATTCTCCAACAACTCCATGAACTGTGCAGCATCGGCGTTCGGTGCCTCCTCAGGTGCATCATGAACGAAACTAGGTCCCGCAGCGTCGAAAACCATGTTTACGCACCCGTCGTCGTATGCATGATTATCTGAAACAAAATTAGGTCCCGCATGCATATACGGCTCAACATAAGGCTCCGGCTCTGATGCTAAAGACACAAGTTCTCTATGTGCGGTCCACTGATAGTAATTAGGCGTGAAACCCCTCGAGTACAAATGATATGTCACTTCCACTTCTGGATAATATTTCACGTTATGACATTTCACACACGGACACTTAATTTTGGTGCCGTCCATGTACTGAGGGAACGCCTTAGCAAACTGCAGGAACTGCTCTACTCCCGCTATGTATTCATCCCGCACACCACACATATCATCAGGACGACGATTGTACATCCATGAACGATTCCGCAAGTAATAATTCATATCCATTTAGAAATAATTCTGTAAAGATGGACACACATTATCCAACAGGCACAAATTCGTATATTATGTCTTATTATGGGACACACATTAGTAGCGGACAGTTACTAATAACAATGATATACAATCTAGGTCAAACTAGGTTGTACTAAGTCAAACAAGGTCAAGCTAAGTCAAACAAAGTCAAACAAGGTCAAACTAGGTCAAACTAGGTCAAACTAGGTTGTACTAAGTCAAACAAGGTCAAGCTAAGTCAAACAAAGTCAAACAAGGTCAAACTAGGTCAAATAGTCAACCTTGGTCAAATAAGGTTAAATCTAAGTCAAATATCCTATTCTAGTCATGACCTACCAAGGTACCCTTTACCTTATCGCTATTGGTATCCCAATACTAGCTAGCACACACCATTCAAGGCTATACAAGCCTAACCTATAATTCAAGTACCAATAATGACCAGAGTCAACTCAAGCTATCTCATACACACAAGTAATATCTGGGTGTCATTTGTTTAGTCTTAAAAAAACACAATCAACTAAAACTAGTACTAAGTAATGAGCAATAGTGAGTTACCAAAGCAAACTGAAACTAAAACTAGTATCTGGGTGTCATTTAAACAACTAAAACTAGTATCTGGGTGTCATTTAACAAACATGAAGACAACAAAGTCAAGCAAGGTCAAGCTAAGTCAAACAAAGTCAAACAAGGTCAAACTAGGTCAAGGGTTGACCTATAGTTGACTTTGTCAACTCTTAGTCCAATCTAGGTCAGATGTTTACTCTGTCACGACCCGCACCCTGATTAGGGGCACGAGAAGTGGGTACGTCCAGCCTACGCCGCAGCATCGGCGGTAGAACGCTGTCTAGGTCATCTAGAATACTACAACTAAACAGATAAAGGTACCTGTACAGTATATACACTCCGAATGGAGGTGACATAGCAATACAGTCTCAATCACAAATGTAAAACTAAGGTAGATAGCATGGAAAGAAAATATGATAGATGAAGCAAGAAATAAGTTCGAGATCCACACAAGTCCAAAACTAAACGTAACATCACAGAATAATATATAATACTACATTCTAAAATCTAAAGCTGGATCGCAGTCCAGTCAAGCCTAACAAGTGCTAACTACTCAGGGAGTATAAAATCTAGTGGCCAATCTATCAGGCCACTGCCCTGGCCTGAGTCTCCATCTGTCTCAGAAACATCTGTAAAATATCATAACGGTATCCTGTCAGGAAAATGAGCAAGTACAAACACTAACAGTAGTTCCATGTGAATTGACAAGTTCTATAAGAGACAGTATAATGAAATACAAGACAAAGATATAGGCGACTTGGGAACCATTCGAAAGCCGAGTTACAACCCTTAAACCAAACAAGGACCGGGGTTGTAATCCTTCTTTCAAACAGGACTTAGTCTCAATCATAGTACAGTATAAAGGCAGGTAGAGCATGTGAGTAACTGTATATCATGCATGGTGAGAAGGTACTGAATGTAGACAGAACAGGATATATGACAGGAAAAGTAAATATAAAATGTGCCTCGAATATTATAGCCTAATGTGATCGGTATGGGTCAAGCATCAGGCTTCCAGCCGACCGGCTACAAGTACGTGGACTCGGCCCGGCCGGGATGGTAAGCTATGGAGCAAGTAGTAGCACAGGTCAGGCTATACCCATCGTGAGGTGAGGGTATAGCTATGATACAAGTAGTAACTCAAGGTGGGTATTGATCACACTATCTATAATATTCCCCATTCCCCGAATAGTATACGGATCCGGACATAGCACGTCATGACGCGAGATTTCCAAAGAGGGGAGCAAGTCCTCTTCAGGAATCGGCGTTAATACAAGTACAAGAATCAAGACTAAGCAAGTACCAGTATCCCAAGAAATCCAGGAATGACATCTCATGACAGGAATCCGACAATACTAGTCCGTGCACTATCGTGTCTGAGAATCAAGTAAGACACTACGACTGAATCGGATATAGCAAATATCAAGACAATGAAAACTATCAGTGAATGTACTCGCCTGCTGTCCTGAGCTGTATGGTATATCAATGCTCAGAGCGGTATCAGAAGACCTAAATATGAGATACTGTAAGTTAATTTAGGTTTAAACAAGTTTAGGAATGATTTACAATGAATGATATGCAATCTAGGTCAAACTAGGTCTCACTGAGTCACACTAAGTCCTATCAATTCAATCTAGGTCAAATCAAGTTATATCAAGTCAATCTAAGCCTAACCAAGTCAATCCTAGGTCATACCAGGCATCACGGGTCAAAATAAGTCGAAGAAAGTCAAACGGGATCAAGAGTTGGCCTACAATTGACTTTTGGTCAACTGGTCAACTCTGGTCAACTCTAGGTCAACTCTAGGTCAAACTGGTCAAATGTTGACTAACAGTTGATTTTTGGTCAACTGGTCAACTCTAGTTTGGATTTGGTGAAATCTAGACAAAGTGTTGACTCATGGTTGACTTTTGGGTAAAAAGTCAACTCTGGGTCAACCGAGCCAAAAATCGGCTCAAATATGACATTTGTGGGGTGTACCCAACATGCCACCCAAGTTTCAAGTCAATCCGACTACCCGAACTCCGATTCATTCTCAAACTCCTATTCTCCTTCTCATTCTCCTTCCTATTCTCCTTCCTCATTCTCCTTCCCATTCTCCTTCCCATTCTCCTTCCTCATTCTCCTTCCCATTCTCCTTCTCATTCTCCTTCCTATTCTCCTTCCTCATTCTCCTTCCCATTCTCCTTCCTATTCTCCTTCCTCATTCTCCTTCCCATTCTCCTTCTCATTCTCCTTCCTATTCTCCTTCCTATTCTCCTTCCTCATTCTCCTTCTCATTCTCCTTCCTATTCTCCTTCCTCATTCTCCTTCCCATTCTCCTTCCATTCTCCTTCCTCATTCTCCTTCTCATTCTCCTTCCTATTCTCCTTCCTCATTCTCCTTCCCATTCTCCTTCTCATTCTCCTTCCTATTCTCCTTCCTATTCTCCTTCTCATTCTCCTTCCTATTCTCCTTCTCATTCTCCTTCCTATTCTTCTTCCTATTCTCCTTCCTCATTCTCCTTCTCATTCTCCTTCCTATTCTCCTTCCTCATTCTCCTTCCCATTCTCCTTCCTATTCTCCTTCTCATTCTCCTTCTCATTCTCCTTCCTATTCTCCTTCTCATTCTCCTTCCTATTCTCCTTCCTCATTCTCCTTCCCATTCTCCTTCCTATTCTCCTTCTCATTCTCCTTCTCATTCTCCTTTCTATTCTCCTTCTCATTCTCCTTCCTATTCTGACACATACATATCTATATATATACAGACACATACACACATATATATAAATACACACTCTCAACACCACTACCACTATTCTCATGACACCAATACCACCATAATATATATACATATATAAAAACCAATATATATATATACATATATATAGACATAGAGATTAAAATACATATCACCACATATATACACATATAGATATTAGGAATATGATACATTATGATACTATGGAAAACACATTCCTAAACACTCCTAAAATCTGGAATAAATATTAGAACAACCATAAATCAATATACCAATAATTCCACATGTGTCCAAATAGGAATTTTTCTACTAGGACACAAACCTACGCATATGACACTCCTAAAAGTCTCCAAAAGGACATGAAACGGACACAAATGGAGACACAACCATGGGGGTTATTCCTATGGGTCAAAAATAATCCTATATACATGTTGGGGTGATTTAGAAGAGAGATTATACCTTCCGAGAGAGAGATCCAAATGAAAAAGCTTCCCGACTCGACACCGACACGTAGAGATTCCAAAAGGACACGAACGAGCTCCGAATCCTCCCAAACTTGGCTAGCTCCTTCCTTTCATGGAGTAGAAGAGAAAAGAAGAATATTTGGTGGAAGAAATGGTGGATTTGGAGATGAAATCAATAGAGTTGCTCTCTAGAAATTTGGGGAAGAACAAGAGAGAGAAAGTTGTAGATAGAAATGAAATGGAGAGAGAGAGGTTGCTTTGGAGTGAAGCAAAGGAGAGGGGGTGCTCCATACATGGCCGGCCACATCTCAGAGGGTTGGGGGCATTTGGTAATTTACCAAAATGCCCTCTAAGTTAAAGAAATGAGTGGTTTGAGTTGGGGTCAAAATGGTAACTTGAAAACTCCAAATTTCAAGTTCTAAATCTAATTCTAATCCCTAATCCCACTAAAATCAAATAGGATTAGCAAATATAAATATCTGGGTTTGGTCATGACAAGTTGGTCGGTTTCAGTTGGGTCCCGATCAGAGTCTAAGCTACCCCGGGTCCCCGATACAAGTCGGAATGAGCTGAAATTCGAACCCGACTCAAATAACCCCAAAACAATATCATAAATAATAAAACAAATTTCAAAAATATTCAAAAGTACAAAATGACAAAAATACCCCTATTTCTAAAAACTGGGGGTGACAAATCTATCCACCTTAAAAAAATTTCGTCCTCGAAATTAAAACCAAACAATAGTAAAATCTCAAATTCACAAGTCATGGATAAAAATTTTAAATGATTAAAAATCTCAAAAATCAAAGCAGGAATTAAATGACTAAATTTTATAAAATTTAAAATTTTCTCAAATAGAAACTGGGTGCTATAAGTCTATCCACCTTAAAAGAATCATCCTCAAAATTAAAACAAGTAAACACAAAGATCATGCAAATCGATAATCGTATGCGTCTGTCCAATCATTATGATACTCAGAATCTCCGTCATGCTGTGAGCAAGGTTACGATAATCACAGAGTCCTTGACTAAGGTACATACCTCTAGAATTATGGTATTTAAAATTTTTGCATTGCCGCATGCTTGGCAGTGAAAACCTTAAATTCCCACACGCTAGAAATACATCCATAATTCGACTATATATCCTCACTATGCCTGATAGCATGACCCTAGAGGATTCTAATTCTCATAATCGAGGCGACCTAGCCCATACGACTTATCTCAGAAGAAAATTACATCACAAGAACAAAATTTTATCAACCAATCAAGGTACAGATGGAATTGAATTTCAAACAGTTATAAGGAGACAATGCAGAAATGAGATCGAAAGATTGGAACCTGCACTCTGCCCTGCTGCTGCCTGACTGCGAGTAATCGTCATCCTGAGGACGAATTGAACCCAAGAGATCAATATGGCACAAGATAAGATATTATCAAAGGAGGATAATTGAATTCAAATGCAAGAAGAATTGTCATGGTAATCAAAAGATCAGAATTTCCTAAAATGTGATTGAGTAACTCCTATCATATCCTAGATCCTATGTCCTAGTCGCAGGCTCGTAATTAGTACTCTAAGTCGAGCACCATTACGAGATCGCACTAATTGTGACATCGGACCTGCATGGGCCACCACAAAAACGTGTCACGACCCGCACCCTGATTAGGGGCACGAGAAGTGGGTACGTCCAGCCTACGCCGCAGCATCGGCGGTAGAACGCTGTCTAGGTCATCTAGAATACTACAACTAAACAGATAAAGGTACCTGTACAGTATATACACTCCGAATGGAGGTGACATAGCAATACAGTCTCAATCACAAATGTAAAACTAAGGTAGATAGCATGGAAAGGAAATATGATAGATGAAGCAAGAAATAAGTTCGAGATCCACACAAGTCCAAAACTAAACGTAACATTACAGAATAATATATAATACTACATTCTAAAATCTAAAGCTGGATCGCAGTCCAGTCAAGCCTAACAAGTGCTAACTACTCAGGGAGTATAAAATCTAGTGGCCAATCTATCAGGCCACTGCCCTGGCCTGAGTCTCCATCTGTCTCATAAACATCTGTAAAATATCATAACGGTATCCTGTCAGGAAAATGAGCAAGTACAAACACTAACAGCAGTTCCATGTGAATTGACAAGTTCTATAAGAGACAGTATAATAAAATACAAGACAAAGATATAGGCGACTTGGGAACCATTCGAAAGCCGAGTTACAACCCTTAAACCAAACAAGGACCGGGGTTGTAACCCTTCTTTCAAACAGGACTTAGTCTCAATCATAGTACAGTATAAAGGCAGGTAGAGCATGTGAGTAACTGTATATCATGCATGGTGAGAAGGTACTGAATGTAGACAGAACAGGGTATATGACAGGAAAAGTAAATATAAAATGTGCCTCGAATATTATAGCCTAATGTGATCGGTATGGGTCAAGCATCAGGCTTCCAGCCGACCGGCTACAAGTACGTGGACTCGGCCCGGCCGGGATGGTAAGCTATGGAGCAAGTAGTAGCACAGGTCAGGCTATACCTATCGTGAGGTGAGGGTATAGCTATGATACAAGTAGTAACTCAAGGTGGGTATTGATCACACTATCTATAATATTCCCCATTCCCCGAATAGTATACGGATCCGGACATAGCACGTCATGACGCGGGATTTCCAAAGAGGGGAGCAAGTCCTCTTCAGGAATCGGCGTCAATACAAGTACAAGAATCAAGACTAAGCAAGTACCAGTATCCCAAGAAATCCAGGAATGACATCTCATGACAGGAATCCGACAATACTAGTCCGTGCACTATCGTGTCTGAGAATCAAGTAAGACACTACGACTGAATCGGATATAGCAAATATCAAGACAATGAAAACTATCAGTGAATGTACTCGCCTGCTGTCCTGAGCTGTATGGTATATCAATGCTCAGAGCGGTATCAGAAGACCTAAATATGAGATACTGTAAGTTAATTTAGGTTTAAACAAGTTTAGGAATGATTTACAATGAATGATATGCAATCTAGGTCAAACTAGGTCTCACTGAGTCACACTAAGTCCTGTCAATTCAATCTAGGTCAAATCAAGTTATATCAAGTCAATCTAAGCCTAACCAAGTCAATCCTAGGTCATACCAGGCATCACGGGTCAAAACAAGTCGAAGAAAGTCAAACGGGATCAAGAGTTGGCCTACAGTTGACTTTTGGTCAACTGGTCAACTCTGGTCAACTCTAGGTCAACTCTAGGTCAAACTGGTCAAATGTTGACTAACAGTTGATTTTTGGTCAACTGGTCAACTCTAGTTTGGATTTGGTGAAATCTAGACAAAGTGTTGACTCATGGTTGACTTTTGGGTAAAAAGTCAACTCTGGGTCAACCGAGCCAAAAATCGGCTCAAATATGACATTTGTGGGGTGTACCCAACATGCCACCAAAGTTTCAAGTCAATCCGACTACCCGAACTCCGATTCATTCTCAAACTCCTATTCTCCTTCTCATTCTCCTTCCTATTCTCCTTCCTCATTCTCCTTCCCATTCTCCTTCCCATTCTCCTTCCTATTATCCTTCCTCATTCTCCTTCCCATTCTCCTTCTCATTCTCCTTCCTATTCTCCTTCCTCATTCTCCTTCCCATTCTCCTTCCTATTCTCCTTCCTCATTCTCCTTCCCATTCTCCTTCTCATTCTCCTTCCTATTCTCCTTCCTCATTCTCCTTCTCATTCTCCTTCCTATTCTCCTTCCTCATTCTCCTTTCCATTCTCCTTCCATTCTCCTTCCTCATTCTCCTTCTCATTCTCCTTCCTATTCTCCTTCCTCATTCTCCTTCCCATTCTCCTTCTCATTCTCCTTTCTATTCTCCTTCCTATTCTCCTTCTCATTCTCCTTCTCATTCTCCTTTCTATTCTCCTTCTCATTCTCCTTCCTATTCTCCTTCCTCATTCTCCTTCTCATTCTCCTTCCTATTCTCCTTCCTCATTCTCCTTCCCATTCTTCTTCCTATTCTCCTTCTCATTCTCATTCTCCTTCTCCTTCCTATTCTCCTTCTCATTCTCCTTCCCATTCTCCTTCCTATTCTCCTTCCTCATTCTCCTTCTCATTCTCCTTCTTATTCTCCTTCCTCATTCTCCTTCCCATTCTCCTTCCTATTCTCCTTCTCATTCTCCTTCTCATTCTCCTTCCTATTCTCCTTCTCATTCTCCTTCCTATTCTGACACATACATATCTATATATATATATACAGACACATACACACATATATATAAATACACACTCTCAACACCACTACCACTATTCTCATGACACCAATACCACCATAATATATATACATATATAAAAACCAATATATATATATATATATATATACATATATATAGACATAGAGATTAATATACATATCACCACATATATACACATATAGATATTAGGAATATGATACATTATGATACTATGGAAAACACATTCCTAAACACTCCTAAAATCTGGAATAAATATTAGAACAACCATAAATCAATATACCAATAATTCCACATGTGTCCAAATAGGAATTTTTCTACTAGGACACAAACCTACGCATATGACACTCCTAAAAGTCTCCAAAAGGACACGAAACGGACACAAATGGAGACACAACCATGGGGGTTATTCCTATGGGTCAAAAATAATCCTATATGCATGTTGGAGTGATTTAGAAGAGAGATTATACCTTCCGGGAGAGAGATCCAAATGAAAAAGCTTCCCGACTCGACACCGACACGTAGAGATTCCAAAAGGACACGAACGAGCTCCGAATCCTCCCAAACTTGGCTAGCTCCTTTCTTTCATGGAGTAGAAGAGAAAAGAAGAATATTTGGTGGAAGAAATGGTGGATTTGGAGATGAAATCAATAGAGTTGCTCTCTAGAAATTTGGGGAAGAACAAGAGAGAGAAAGTTGTAGATAGAAATGAAATGGAGAGAGAGAGGTTGCTTTGGAGTGAAGCAAAGGAGAGGGGGTGCTCCATACATGGTCGGCCACATCTCAGAGGGTTGGGGGCATTTGGTAATTTACCAAAATGCCCTCTAAGTTAAAGAAATGAGTGGTTTGAGTTGGGGTCAAAATGGTAACTTGAAAACTCCAAATTTCAAGTTCTAAATCTAATTCTAATCCCTAATCCCACTAAAATCAAATAGGATTAGCAAATATAAATATCTGGGTTTGGTCATGACAAGTTGGTCGGTTCCAGTTGGGTCCCGATCAGAGTCTAAGCTACCCCGGGTCCCCGATACAAGTCGGAATGAGCTGAAATTCGAACCCGACTCAAATAACCCCAAAACAATATCATAAATAATAAAACAAATTTTAAAAATATTCAAAAGTACAAAATGACAAAAATATCCCTATTTCTAAAAACTGGGGGTGACATACTCTACTTTGACTTTCAGTAAAAATAGTCAACCGTGGGGGTGACTACTATTTCATATAATTTTAAAGTATCGGCCGATACCGATCCGATACGGCCGATACTGATACGGTTTGGCATGTTCCGATCCGATACCGACCGATACCAAATATTGACCGATACCGACATTGGGGGTCTTTGTTCCGATCAATTCAAGTACCAATAATGACCAAAGTCAACTCAAGCTATCTCATACACACAAGTAATATCTATATAGATATATACATATAATATATATATAGGCATGTATATACTATATGCCTATATTACAAGACAAGGCAACTTTCATGCATTCATATATTTAGACACTCTAACATAGGCTATATGCCTATATCACATATGAGTTACATGATATAGTTATGTATATATGTGTACAATACCATCTATCAAACATATATATATAGAGAGAGAGAGAAGTAGAGAGTGGGTGGTGTGTGTACATGCACATGTGAATGGGGGGTGAGTGTGTTGACTGTTACATGTGACAGTCACATATACGTGTATATGAGGGAGGCTAACATGCTTGTATTAGGCTATATGCGTGTGTGTACCTAGACAAGAGTGAGTGAGTGAGTGAGTGATATGAACTATAGGTCAGTCCAATCTGGATAGTAAGGGGATTTACTGTGTTCAGTCAAATAGGAAAGGAAAAGAAAGAAAATCAGTTCATTTCACACAACATTACATACTCCTATAACATATTTCAGACCCATTCACCTCAAACCCAAATCGAGAACCAAAACTCTAACCAAATCACCCCAAACTTGAAACTCAGTCAGCACACATATAGATACACTACACTAGGGTTTTAAACATCTAAATTAAAGCATTAAACTAGGTTAAAATGGTTGTCAAAACTGGATTTTCAAAATTAGAAAATACAATAAATTAACAAGGTATCAGTCAACATAGGGTATTTAGAAATTGATATATAAAAACATGTTAAAATGAAAAATAAATGGTTGGTAAAGGATCTAGGCTATGTGTACGTGTCCAACATAGTGTCTCGTGTCCACCACAACATGACACAGTGTGTCCAGTGTGTGTGTGTGTGTCCATCTGTGTGTGTCCGTGTGTGTGTGTGTGTCTCTGTGTGTATGTGCGTGTGTGTCCGTGTGTGTGTGTGTGTGCGTGTGTGTCCGTGTGTGTGTGTGTCCGTGGGAGAGGAGGAGGAGGAGGAGGAGTTAGATTAGGGTTTACCTGAGCTCGAGGAGGAGGAGCTCGACGGGGGGGTACGGGTCGCCGGAGAGGGAGGGAGTCGCCGGGGGGAGGGGAGGGAGTCGTCGGGGGGGGGGGGGGAAGGGGTCGCCGAAGGAATCGCCGGAGGGGGGAAGGAGTAGTGGAAAAAATTAGAAATTTCGAGTGAGTGGGAAAAATGAAACGCTGTGCCCTAAGTAAAAATATTAGCGACGTCACATGAGGACGTCGCTAAACGTCGTAAACTGGCGACATATTTTAATAATCCAGCGACGTAACGTCGCTATTCAGCGACGTAATTTTATTCCTGTCGCTGAACGTCGCTATTCAGCGACGTTTTGCGATGTTTATATAAAGGAGTCGCTGAATTCCATATATAGCGACGTAATTTTACGCCGTCGCTAAATTACGTCGCTAATAGATCATATTTTAGTAGTGATGCTTTCTAAAATTTCTGAATGTCAGAAATTAGTCTATCTCCTAAATTTCTTAGAAATTTCGGCAGAGTCTCCTTTGTATTTAGGAGCCCCGAAAATTTACAAGAAGCATATATATATGATAAAAGAAAATACGGGCTCGCCGACCCCTTCGGTGGAGCAACTCTCAACACCGGAACCATGCAAGTAAGTAATTGGGCTCAACGACCCCTTCGATGGAGCAACTCTCAACACCGGAACCATGCAAGTAAGTAATTGGGCTCGCCGACCCCTTCGGTGGAGCAACTCTCAACACCGGAACCACGCAAAATGAAAGAACAAAAGGGATTGGAGATTTTTACCTGAGCAAGCAATAGTTACCTTTCTTTTGGCAATTAGTCGGTTCGCGGCTTGCTAGTAGTTTTGCAGCTTATCAAAATAAGCAAATGTTTATCCGACTATACTAGTAAATATGCAAGACTTTATAATATATTTATATATATATATATATATATATATATATATATATATATATATATATATATATATATATATATATATATATATGTATATATCATGTAGATAGTATAAGGAAAATTCAAGTTAACCAAAACTTTTCCATAATAACATTTTATTTCTAGTGCATGGAGCAGAAAAATGTAAAGTTTCTAACTATGACATACACAGAATAGTGAGTAGAGAATACATGGTCCTTTGTACTTTTACCTTCCCGGCGTGTGGTCCAACTGTTCAGTTCTTATGTATGTCAGACTTACCATTGGAGAGTCCCTTGTGTTTGTTCATGAAAATTCAAGTTCAATAGTTCATGTCCGCAATTTCGAGTTCAAATATCTGTGTCCGAAATTGGTTCGCATATCCACTTGTCCGTGATACGTCACCAATAAATTTTTAATAATTCCAGTATCTAGGTCTAATAAATTTAATTTCCTTGCCTATGTCTAAAAAAAGGCTTGTTAGAAATCAAAATTTCAATATTCTAGGTTTCTTAATTAGGTTAAATGATATCAAAATTTTAGAATTTAATTAAACAATAATTAAAGAGATTGTCGTAACTCATATTCCAAATTTTGTTTTATGAGATGAAATTTCAGATTTATAGTTATCCTATACATGTTCAAATAATCAACAATTCAAAGTGAAGTATTCCTAAAGAAAGAGGGAGAGGAAAGAGAACTTGTTCCCTAGTATTACCAAAATCCTTATAATTTCAGAATTTAGTGTGAATTCCCAAGTATTTAGAATTAACCTAGAAGAAAGAAATTATTAGAGAAGAAGGAGGAGAAGAGGACTTGCCTTGGGTTTGAGATGATCTAGGCTTCTCTTCTCAATTTCCTAGTTCAAAACTAATAACAATAACAATTCTTATTAGTAATTCTAGGTTTAAAGTGAGAAGGAAAAGAGATTGGGGAAGAAAAATGAAAGAATTTACCTAGGGTTCTTGGAGATGGGAGTGGAGGAGGAAGAGGAAGGAGATGGAGGAAGGGGGTTGGCCGGAGGGGCGGCCGGCGGCGGCAGCGGCGGGCGGCGGCATCGGCGGATGGCGGCAGCGGGTCGGGGGCAGGCGACAGCGGCGGTGGCAGGCGGTAGTAGGGGGTCGGGGAGGGGGTCGGGTGTGTGAGTGTTTTGTTTGTTTTTTTTTCTCTCTTTCTTTTGGGTGTGTGTGTGACTTATATAGAGGGGGAAGAGAGGGGTGAGGTGCTGATGGAGTGGAGTATATGTGAGTTGTGTGTGTGTGGGGCTTTTGTGAGTGTAGGGGGATTTATATAGGGGGTGAGATGGTGAGGTGTTCCCCCCCCCACATAAATTCTCATGGACACATAATCCCTTAGGGTTAGGGGTTTTAGGGACATATGGTCCTACCTAGGGTTAGGGTTAGGGCCACATGGTCATACCTAGGGTTAGGGTTAGGGCCACATGTCATGATAATAAATAATAATGATAATAATAATAATAATAATAATAATAATAATAATAAATCTAATGATAATAATAATAATAATAATAATACTAAAAATATAATTATCATAATAATGATGATAATAATAATATTAATAATAATAATAAAGGAAAAAAAATAAGAGTATGACAAGTCTACTCCCCTTAGAAAAATTTTGTCCTCGAAATTTGAAATAACCAGTACAACAATTGATTACTAACCTGGTTTATGGAATAGATACGGATATTGCCTCCGCATATCTTCTTCTTTTTCCCAAGTTGAATCTCCAGGCAAATTCTTGCTCCATGCGATTCGTACTAATGGAATGATCCGATTGCGGAGTACCTTCTCTCTTCGATCTAAAATCCCAACAGGTTTCTGTTCGATCCGTAGTGTAGGCCCAACGGTGATTTCTGAATGGTCGAGTATATGGCTCGGATCCGACACATATCTTCGTAATTGGAAAACATGGAATACATTGTGAACTCCCTCTAGTGTTGGGGGTAAAGCAAGTCGATATGATACATTCCCTACTTTTTCCAATATGTCGAAGGGTCCAATGTATCTCGGACTCAGTTTTCCTCTGGTCCCAAATCTGATGGTTCCCTTGGTTGGTGAAATCTTCAGAAAAACGTGATCTCCAGGTTGAAATTCCAGTATTCTTCGATGCTTATCAGCCCACATCTTTTGTCTATCCTGGGCTACTTGTAGGTGACTTCTTATTGTCTTGACTATGTCCATAGTTTGTGTCACCAGTTCTGGCCCTAATAATTGTCTTTCTCCTACGTCGGTCCAACATACCGGCGATCTGTATTTTCTACCATATAGTGCTTCAAAAGGGGCCATTTTGATACTATCGTGATAACTGTTGTTATATGAAAATTCCACCAGATGTAGATGGTCATCCCATGCTCCTCCAAAATCTAAAGTACAAGCTCTCAGCATGTCTTCTAGTGTCTGAATGGTTCTTTCAGACTGGCCGTCTGTTTGGGGGTGGTAGGTGGAACTAAATTTTAATTGAGTGCCAAGATTTTCTTGCAAGCTTTTCTAGAAGTGTGAAGTAAATCGGGTATCTCTATCCGATACTATACTCACTGGTACTCCATGCTGACTGACAATCTGTTTCATGTACATTTCTGCCAGTATCTCTGTTGACTGTCCAACTCGAAAGGGAAGGAAACGAGCGGACTTTGTAAGTCTATCCACTATGACCCAAATAGCGTTATTACCTCTTTGGGTCCTAGGCAGTTCTGTCACAAAATCCATTGTAAGATGCTCCCACTTCCATTCGGGTATGGGCAATGGCTGAAAAAGTCCTGCTGTCCTTTGATGTTCTGCTTTCACTTGTTGACAGACGAGACATCTGGATACGAATCTAGTGACTTCTCTCTTCATCCCGTGCCACCAAAACGTTTGTTTCAAATCTTTATACATTTTAGTGCTGCCCGGATGAATAGAATATTGTGAGTTATGGGCTTCTGTCATGACCTCCGTTCTCAAATCTCCACTGGGCACACATAATCGATCTCCGAATCTTAGCGATCCGTCCGGATGCTTTCTTATCCCGGTCTGGAGCCCTGTTTCTGTTTGTTTTTAAATTTTCTGAAGTTTTGAATCACTTTGTTGGGCTTCCTTAATTCTATCTATCAAGGAGGATTGCACTTGTAAGTTTTGCCATATCCCTTCAGTTATTGGGCATATTACTTCAATTCCCATTTTCCTCAAATCCTCAAGGATTTCCTTGGGTGTATTTAAAAAGAAAGCTTCGGGTCTTCTACTTAAGGCATCGGCCACCTTATTAGCCTTGCCCGGGTGATACGTTAATTCCATATCAAAGTCTTTCAATAGCTCCAACCATCTCCTTTGTCTCATATTGATCTCCTTTTGTGTGAAGACATACTTTAAGCTCTTGTGATCGGTGTAGATTTTGATTCTTTCTCCGTATAAATAGTGTCTCCATAATTTGAGTGCAAACACCACTGCTGCAAGTTTGAGATCATGAGTTGGATAATTTCTTTCATGTGTCTTTAATTGTCTGGATGCATATGCTATGACTCTTTCGTGCTGCATCAGTACACATCCTAGACCCTTTCCTGATGCATCACTATATATCTCATATCCACCCGAACCAGATGGTAATACCAGTATTGGGGCTGAAATTAATCTTTTCTTTAATTCGTCAAATGCTGCCTGACATTTCTCTGTCCAGTTAAACCTTTCTTCCTTCCGAGTGAGGCGGGTTAAAGGTTCTGCAATTCTGGAAAAATTCTCTACGAATCTTCGGTAATAACCAGCCAATCCTAAGAAACTTCTGATTTCTGCTACGGACTTAGGTGTCGGCCAAGACTTAACTGCTTCCACCTTCTTCGGATCTACCGAGATGCCCTCTCCACTGACAATATGCCCTAGAAATGGTATTTGATCCAGCCAAAATTTACATTTACTAAGTTTGGCATATAATTGTTCTTCCCCCAGAGTTTACAGCACTATCCTCAAGTGTTTTTCATGCTCCTCTTCACTTTTGGAGTATATAAGAATGTCATCAATGAATACAATCACAAATTTATCCAGATATTGATAAAATACTCGATTCATCAGATCCATAAACATAGCTGGTGCATTTGTTAACCCGAATGGCATAACTAAGAATTCGTAATGCCCATACCGAGTTCTAAATGCGGTCTTTGGAATATCTTCCTTCTTTACCTTCACTTGATAATATTCGGACCTCAAATCAATTTTTGAAAATACCCTTGCCTCCCCTAACTGATCAAACAATTGATCGATCCTAGGTAAGGGATATTTATTTTTGATGGTAACCTCATTCAAGGCCCTATAATCAATCACTAGGCGTAGGGTACCATCCTTCTTTTTCACAAATAATACTGGTGTACCCCATGGCGAAGCGCTAGGCTGAATAAATCCTTTGGATAATAATTCCTTTATTTGTTTGTTTAACTCAGCCAGCTCCTCCTTGTTCATTGGGTATATCTTTTTGGCTATGGGTGCAGCTCCAGGTATTAGATCTATAGAGAATTCTACAGCTCTATCTGGGGGTAGCCCTGGCAATTCTTCTTGGAATACGTCCTTAAATTCTTCTACTACCCTTGGAAAGGTTTGCTCTGCCACTCCTTGCAGCAGTACTGGTAATTCAAATTTCTCTAATTTTTCTGCATTGAATTCATTCTGGTCTCTTACAAATTCACAAGATTCTCCGTCAGGGAGTTGAAAGGAAACTTTCCCCTGACCGCAATCTATGTTGGCTAATGTTGCAGTTAGCCAATCCATACCCAATATTATATCATAGTTGCTTGTTGGGAAAATGAGCAACCGGGTACGAAAAGCTCCTCCACCCAATTTTATGGGACATCTACTACATATCCGACTGACTTCTACTACCCCATTACCGGTGAGGACTTTCAGTGATTTAGGCAGAGGTTGTGACTCTATTTCTCGTTGTGATATAAAAGAAGATGATATAAATGAATGGGTAGCCCCGGAATCAAATAATACTGATGCTGGATATGCAGAAATTAAAATAGTACCTGAAATTACTTCTCCAGGGATATCTGTATCTTCAGTTCCCATCACAAATGCTTGTCCTTGCTTATTCCTCTTTTTGTTATTATTTTGGGCTTGAGCCGCCCGTTGTGCCTGTTGAAATTGATATGCTTGAGGTGCATAGGGCGGCCTGTGCCGATTTCCATAAGCCATACCTGTTTGTGATGTTGGTGCCTGCATCATGGGTCGAGGTTGGTTTCCTTGAACTGGAAGTCGGTATCCTTGATTGAAGCTTTGTGTAATTGCCCCAGTTGCAGGTTTTTGAGGGCATTGATTGGTTAGGTGATTTCCTGCTCCACACTTCAAACAAAGCCCCAATCTCTTCCAACATACATTTATTTTATGGCCTGGTTTGTGGCAGTAATTACAGACAACGGATCCGTCTGGGTTGCCATTCTGAGGACGCTTAGGCGGTCCCTGCCAATGATTCTTGTTGGAGGATGCCCCCTCCTCAAAAGCCCTCCTAGGTTGTGGAGACCGGAAAGGTTGTTCTTCTTTTAGTATCCTTTCTTGGTCTCGAGCAGCTTCTGTTGCCTCTGAAAATGTTCGGCACCTATAAGAGGTGACCCTACTTTTCAGTTGGGTCCCAAGTCCTTCTACGAACCTGGATATCTTTGTTTCTTCATCTGCTATCATGTTGGGGGAAAATCGACTAAGCCGGGAAAATTCTGCAACGTACTCATCAACGGTACGTCTCCCTTGTTTTAGATAGTTGAATTGTCATTCCAATTCTATCCACGCTGACTTAGGATAGAATCTGTCTTCAAATTTCTTCTTGAATTCTGCCCATGACATGTCCTCGTCAGAATCTTCGGGGTACTCGGCACTCCACCAGTATCCAGCTATGTCTTCCAGCTGGATGCAGATTGCTGGTACCATGTCCTTAGGTTTAACTTTGGCAGCCTTCATTAGGCCTTCAATGGTTCTCAGCCATTGACTCGCTTCCATCGCATTTTCAGTCCCTTTAAACTTGGGCGGCCTAAGATCCCTGAACTCTTTTAGGGTTTTATCCTTGGTGTTGTTTGAATTCTGCATTTGTTCTAGTATCGTGGTATTTGTTGCATGGGTAGCATTGGCCTGTTGACTATTGGATTCCAATAATTGCTGGAACAATCGGAACATGTCAGCTACGGTTGGCTCAGTTGATGTTTGAGGTGGTGGATTGTTTGATTGAGTATGATTGTCCATACCCTGAAATAAAAGACACAATTTCTCAGGAAATATTCGACTCACAATGTTCATTCATAACAAGGTGTACAGCAGAACCATATATATATATTTTATTAAAATAAGAGTATTACAAAATGTGGTTCCTACTCTCAACTTCACATTTGTTTACATTCTTTTCATCTAATCTACTTTTGTCACTCCACCTCCCCAAAATGTGACATAGTATCTATTTCTAACTGTCCCTTCTTGTATACATATCTGCCGATTTCAAAATACCATACAGCAGACAAAAAGGATTCCTTCTTCACTGTACATATATTGGTTAGGTTTTTCTTATTCTATGGCCTCGATGAGGATTCTTTCCTCAGTGAGGATGTCAACTTCTGGATGGAGTCTTTCAAAGTCATCTAATGTACCCTCATATCCATGTAGTCCGATGTAAATACGGTTTGGGTCTCGGACATGCAGGCAGTAAGTTGTATTTTTATAATATACTTCGGCTCCGTCTTCAATGTCCCTGATAATGGGACGCATGACTGCATAGAATACTTGGTAGACATGGATGTCGTACCAGTCAGGTGCGTTCCACATTAGTCTGGCATAGTGCTGGTATAAGTATAAAGTGTAATCACTCCCATCCCATTCTAAACTTGGCATAAATAGATCCATACCTACATTCATAATATTCTTAAGAAAAATATTTACCAGGAATAAAATATAAGAAAAGCATATTTATTTATTGATAGCACAACATGTTCCTACTACATACATTCTTATATTACATTTCTACTAAATACATTCATGTTTCTCCTACATATTGGGGGTTCGAATACTTATTTTACATATCTCACCACATACATTCATACACATCCCTTACATAATTAAGGATCTAATATTTACATATCTATATTTATACATCATCATCATTCTAGGGGGTCTAAATCCACATACGTCTTATGTTAAGGATCCTCGCCTCTGGGTATGCTTGCTTCCATTCTTCTAGTGTACCGTTACGTTCATTCTCCGGACCTTCGGAGGGTTCTGCCTTGATTAGTACATAATAATGTACCGTATTATAATATATCTTTCTTTCATCTACGATATCTGTCACTACTGGGTATCTCATCTCGTAGTGTACTCCATAGGCTTCTATCATTCCCTTTGGTGCTACTTTCCACATCTTCTTCACAAATGCATAATACTCGTCCATGCTATGGCTGTCATTATTCAGTCTCGCGAAGGGTACGAATCGGGGCATGATCTACATCAAGAATTTCTTGAGTCACTATCCATTTACTAGGATTAAACAGTTGGTTAGAAAAGAGGTAATCATCTTCTAACTATTGA
>JANAVB010007598.1:1186253-1294349 GCA_029216955.1 Iris pallida
ATTTTTTGAAACCCTAAATTTAATTTTTAGGGTTCGAAAGTTCATATATCAATCCTAAATTAGTTCTAAAACTATTTTATCTAATTATTTTAGGCATTGATTGGAATTGGAGGAGTTGGAGAGAAAGGGGTTTGAAAATTTGAAGAAAGAGAATAAAAATTTAGAAAAAAGGTTTTGAGAAGGTTTGAGGGGTTGGACAGTTCAAAGTAAATTTGGAACTGTCCTAAATAAAAATTTGGACTATCCTGAAATAATGAACTGTCCTAATTAAAATATAAAGTGCCTATAGAATTTTCATATATATACATTTATGACTGTTAGCACAACACCACTACCACCTTATAAATACTCGCTTATGCATCTTTGCTACCACATATATATATATATATATATATTTTTTTTGGAACCTGGTAAATGTATTAATAGTAAAAAGTGGCAAATACAAACTCTCAGAATCTCTTCTTCTTATCTATGCTTTACAATCATATTCCTATTCCTGTTAAGTCATACTCGATATTGAGAATGATTCCAGTGATGGTAGCTCGCTGTTCTTGGAATATACGATTGTTTCGCTCTCGCCAGATGTGCCAGACTGCCGAAGCTTATCTCCCAGTCGCCTCCTTCATCCATTGTGGTCCCCTCGAGTTGTTAGCTCGTAATAAATGCAGAATGTCAGAGAAATCAATGTCAGCCGCTCCTTGTAAACCCAGCTTGATAGTTTGTGCCTGCCAAATCCTTCTAGTCACCGGGCAGTAGAAAAATAAGTGATCTATCGTCTCAGGGACTTGATCACATAACACACATCCAATATCTGTAACCTGAATACCGATTCTTTGTAATCTGTCCCTCGTAAGAAGCCTTCTTAGGACCAATTTATACATGCACAATTGCATCTTGCGAGGAATACCTTTCCTCCAAACTATATCCGCGTACTCGACTTTCTCATGATGTGTTCGAAGTCTGTTGTATACTGCCCCATGGATGAATTTGTCACCCATTGTCTCCGCCCATACCCAGACATCTTTGCTCATACTAGTATCTATCCGTTGTCGATTAATGTCTGCCGCTACCGTACGAGCCCACCTGTGCTCGGTTAAATGCCAACGTCCATCTTTAATAATGTTCCCCACACTATCACCTCTGTGCGCCTCCCTATCCATGTGCATATCAATTATTTGTAGAAGCGATCTGTGTTCGATCCATGGGTCTATCCATAGATCAGTATCTCTCCCATTTGCGAAGACGCGGACTAGCAATGGCTTGATATCCAATCTGTGTCGAAGAATATACTTGAATGAGACCGACTCATTATTGTTTTGCTGATAATCCCATATATTTCTTCCCCTCAAGTATTTACTCTTCATCCATTCTGCCCACAAGCCTTCTCCTTGTAGTAGACGCCATAGGAGTTTAACCCCTGCAACTTTGCGCGTTATTTCCAAAGCCTGAAGGCCGACTCCCCCTTCGTCGATAGGACGACATAAAGTATCCCACGCAATGGATTGAACTCCTCCCCGTCATACAAATTTGGCGCATTTCCTCTCTACAGATTTTAATGTATTAATAGGAAGAAGGATTACCTGCATCCAGAAATTTCATGATGGCAGTGATCACCGATCTCACTAGTTCGACTCTTCCTCCAAAAGAAAGGCATTGTGCTTGCCATCCTTCCAGGCATTTTTGAACATACTCCGTCAGAGAAGAGCAATCTTCATTTCTAGCATAGTTCACTGTCAATGGGATACCTAAGTACTTAACAGGCAGCTCCGCCTGTCCAACTCCGAGGACTCTCGCCCGTTCCTCTTTGTTAGTACTCGATGCGCTAAAATAAACACGACTCTTGTCTCGGTTGAGATGCAGCCCTTGTATCATCTGCGAATCTAACCATGATATCATTCAAAGTCCTCAAACCCATCATGTCCGGAGTCAGGAAGACTAAGAGATCGTCGGCATACATTAGATGGCTGATATGCGGCGTGACCTTCTTGTAGAGAGGCTGGATTTGGCCCCAAGCAACCGCGGCATCTATTAAGCAGGAGAAGTGTTCCATAACCAATGCAAAGAGATATGGGGATAACGGATCCCCTTGGCGCAATCCTCTATTGCTAGCAAAATATCCATAGCGGCCTGCCTTCGACTAGAACAGAAAACGTGGCACTGGATATACATTCCCGAACTCGAGCAACCCAAATCTCCGAGAAACCCATGGCCAGCATTGAGGCACAAATGAATTCTCTATTTACCGTGTCGTAGGCTTTACGAAGGTCTAATTTGAGACAGGCTTTTCCACCTCCCGGCCTGTTAAATTCTCTGACGAACTCATGAGCCAGTAGAGAGTTTTCAGAGATTGATCTCCCTTTCACAAATGCGGCTTGATTTTTTGATATTAACTTCATCATAATATCCTCCATACGGCGACACATAATCCCAGTGATGAGCTTGTAGATATAGTTGCAGCAGGCAATTGGGGCGATACTCTGACAAGTCTGTCGCCCCCTCCTTCTTTGGAATTAGAGAAAGAAACGTGTGGTTGAACTCCTTGAGAAGTCTTCCAGACTCGAAGAATTCTCTAATAGCTTCGAAAACTTGGACTTTGATATCTGCCCAATGAAGTTTATAAAACTTGCTTCCAAACCCGTCGGGGCCAGGAGCTTTATCTGGATTAGCCGACTTTACAATGCTCTCTATCTCCTCCATCCTTAAGGGGGCCAGTAAAATGGCATTCCCTTCTTCCGTAACCAGCCGCTTACTCACAATGTTAGGAAATACTGATTTGTAATTATGCTGATTGTATAGATTGGAGAAATACCTGACAGCCGAATCCGTAATACAGGTAGCAGTGGAGATAACATTCCCTTGTTGATCAATGATTTGCTGGATCTTGTTCCTGCGTTGCCTTATCCGTATCACGTCGTAGAAAAAACGTGTACATTTATCACCTTCTTTAAGCCACGCACACTTAGCACGTTGAGCTGTAGCAATTTCCTCGGCAAGTCTGAGTTTGCCTACTTCGATAGATAGCTCGCGCTCCGCAGTAGCTATTTCTTCATTGGTAGGGTCGACTTGGAGGCTCTCTTGAATCCGATTAAGAGCTTCAGACTTCCGCTCCAGATCTCCGTTTGGTCTTGATCGGACCCATGTCTTCAGTTGGGCTTTTATCGACTTAATGGTGCAAGTAACTCTATATTGTGCCGTGCCTGTCATCCTCTGCCGCATTCCAGTATCAACTGCCTCTTTATAGCCATCCAGTAGGTGCCATCCGTTGTTATAACGAAATGGAGATGCTTTCTTCTTCTCCAAAGTAGCTAGTTGGATTCTTAAGGGGCAGTGGTCGCTTGTCCCCGCTGACAAGCCGACCACTGGGGAGTTGGGGAATTTCTCAAACCATCTATTGTTGCCGACCGCTCTGTCCAATTGACAATAGACGCGATTACTAGTAGATTTTTTACTCCAGGTCCAGAGATGTCCTCCGCGATTGAGTTGACGTAAGCCAGTTCGTAGAAGGCAATCTTGGAAGTCTTGTAATATCGACTCAGGAACCGGACGTCCTCCTATCTTTTCGTGTTGATATAATATGGTGTTGAAATCACCCATCAAAATCAAGGGAAATTTGAACTGATGCTCTGCCAAGTAATTGACTTGATCGATATCTTGCCATAGCTCATCTCGCTTCCTCCTATCATTGTGACCATATATTGCCCCCACAATCAGTTGGAGACCTCCTTGATGAGTTAAGGAAATGGCGATAAGTTGTTCTGATTTATAAACAACCTCTCCCAACCAACAATTCGAATCCCACATAATCCAGATACGTGCCATAGGACACATATCCAGGTTGTTGGCCTGATTCCATTGTGCTGGAGTTCTTCGTTCAATCAGGCTAGTAGACTTGATCTTAGTTTCAAGAAGCGCACATAAATTGCAGCGTTCTTGCCTCATCATATTCCTCACCTCTCGCCATCGACCAATCGAGCAGACTCCCCTTATGTTCCAAGCTAGTATCGACATTTATTGTCTAGGTTGAGAACCCTGAATATCTCCTGCAGTGTCATCTCGGGGGGATGTCTGCAATTCATCTACCTGCTGGTTGTTGTCTCGTCCTTCTGATTGTTTATCCTTCTTAAGTAGGATATGTTCCCGCCATGCTGGATTAGCAATCACTATACTACTTTGTCCGTCCCCATCGTCTGTCTCTTGCTCTGTATATTGATGTCTTTCTTGTGCATTAGTTGGCATAGTTGACATAGAGTCGCTTGTCGATATCCTGATGCTTTCCACTCCCTGCCGCGCTTGCCGCTTCCTAGTCGAATTATAGACTGCCCCTTTGTGTTTGAGACTACTTACAGATTCCGCTCGCCTCTTCGTAGCATTCGTACCTGATTGATTGAAATATGATTAGGCTTCTATCATCCCCTTCCTGTACATTGCTTCCCTGTGCTCTGTTTCCCTGGTTATCCTCCTCCATCACGACTTCTTTGGAAAAAGATATGTCATGTCGTCCATGAATAGCCTGCGAGGATGGTAATCCCGTGGATATCTCAATATTTGGTAACACTACTGCTATATCGAGCCCCGTACATCCGTCCACTCCTACTGTCAAGTGAACCTCCTCCATATCCTGCGGCGAGGAGTTCTCCTGCCTCTCCCCGTGTTCATTACTGCTATCCTTATTTTGGCTTTGAGGTTCTCGTGCTCCACCTTCTTTCATGTTGCAGTTTTGGTGCCATATGGCCAAACACTTTGCACCTTTGGCATCCGGGAGGAACCCATTCGTATTCCACGCCTTGACTAAATACATCTCCAGTTGGAACCTCATAGGAGATCTCCCTTGGAAGCCTGATTCCTGCTTCAATTTCGACAAGCACTCGCGCATACTGTAGCCGTGATCTAGACTGAGTAGCCTCATCTGCTTTGAGCGGTCTTCCTATTAGGCTAGCAAGTTTCATGATCATAGTTTTGTTCCAATACTGGATGGGCAGCCCGGGTAGTCTAACCCAAACAGGTATCGTATGGAACGCATCTCGTTCACATCTGGTATTAGGTTGCCAAGCTTTCACAATTATTAGACGTCCGTCAAACGTCCACGGACCATCTTGGAGCACACGATCGACGTCTTCTTGAAGATCAAATTTAACAAGGAAGAACCCATCTTCTCGAGCATAGAACTCCATAGCACCCTTCGGTCTCCATACTCGTGTAGCATATGCACGAATTTGGCCATAGAACGGTCGATCACCCATCACGTAAAGGATGAAGGTATTTCTCCAGTACGCTACCGTTTCTTGTATTTCCTCTGCTGTGAATATCACCCTTCTGCCGCCACCATCTCCCTGTGTTGGTTCGACGTACTCCATCTCCACCTCAGGCGATCCGCTCTTGACTCGACAGATATCTGCCCACGAGACCCCCCCTGGTCGGCTCCCTGCTTGAACTTGCGGAGTCGTGGTTGTTCGACTAGCATCTACGCTTCGTTGTTGTATCATAGGTCTTTTCCCTTTATCTAACCCTCCGTCTTTTTTCCCGTCCTTCGCCGTTCGGTCATGGTGGTTAAGGACACGATCTACTCGTGTCCGATCTCCAACCACCCTGTATGTAGGAAGTCTCCCATTGTTTCTTGGCCCTCCTATCTGTTCTCTTGCCCTAGGAGGACCGCCATAGGGTTGTCGCCTTCGTCGATGCACGGTGGTCCTTCCCCCTTTCTCCTCCGTGAGTATCCTCCCTCCGCCTGTGGTGTAAGGCCTTCTGGCCTCCTTCCTCCGCTGCTGGATGCACCTGGATCCCATGCCCGCGCTCTCGTCGCCGTGTTTATATATATATATATATATATATATATATATATATATATATATATATATATATATATATTTACCACATATATATATATATATATGTGGTATATATATATATATATATATATATATATATATATATATATATATATATATATATATATATATATATATATATATATATATATATTTACCACATATATATATATATATATGTGAGGAGGGATCAACATCCTTTTACTTTTGTATCCCTCATGCATTTTCTTTTTCGTATCCACTGTATCTTGTTTAAGTTATCTAATCTTAACCGTTGATTTTTCAACTGTTAAGATTAGATGACTTAAACAAGATCCAACGGATATATATGTATGAAGCAAGACATCCAAACCACTATAGCACTTTCCCTTAAACATTTCAACGATCATGACGAAGTATGCAATGATCTTGATCGTCGTATTCTGAGAAAAATGATGCGTGCATACCCAACATATAAGACTTGGACGGTGCTATATATTGCCAACAGTCTGTGACCACAGACCACGTATCAGCGTCCGTTAACTGAGATTTCGGTAACGAGTTCAAACAAATAAGAGAAGAACAATAAAATTATGACACGTGGCCTGCACGTCACAGCGGCCATATATCATTTTCCTATAAAACTTATAGTTAACAAAGTTCCAGCTAGTACCAATACCCTTTCCCAATTAGCAATGACATTACTTTATTTTTTCCTCTGAAAACTTCTTTTGATGAGAAAGATGAGCTGCTCGCCGTCAACGTACAAGGAATATGGCATCAGCCTCGCATTTTGGAGATGCCTGCTCGTCGTCAATCCATATAACTTTTACACTCTTCCCTTTCTCTATAGAAAATATTGTTTTGTTCTAATAAAAGAATGCCGATTCCATGCAATTATGTTGTTAACACAGCAGCTTCGAGGTAGAGGGATTCTGTTTTTCCAAGTCCATTTCACCTTGAAATGTTCCAAAACTTCTTGATACCGGTCGGAACTTCTTGAAGGCCAAAATTTCGAAAAATGGACAAAAAAAAAACTTACTTATTTTTTCTGAATTTTTTTGCTTAAAACTTATTCCATTGAACCCGCATGAAAAAGAAATAAACTCCCCCACAAATTTTATTAACTAAAATTTTAGGGAAAGAATTTTTATTTATTTTTTATAATCAAACGTTGTAATCCACACGAATGAAGCAAGTTGGCCCCAAATGATAAAAAATATCTAAATTATATCAAAAATTAAAACACAACTCTGACCGTAGAGGCACTACCTCGTCGGAGTTGGATAGAGTTAGGGTTTACCTACTACACAAAGAGAAATTCCGTACCGTAGATTAAAATTCGCACAAAGGAGGGTTCCGTACCGGAGATTGGAATTCACACAGAGGAGGATTCCGCACCGGAGATTGGAATTCGCACATAGGAGATTCTGCACCAGAGGAGAGGGTCGAGGGTCGACTGCACTGAGAGAGTTTCCCATGGGGGCATACGAGGAGAGGGGATGAGGAGAGGAGACCAAGGAGGAGAGAGGATGAGAAGAGAGCTTGGATTGGTTTCGGGGGGGGGGGGAGGGGGGGGGGGGGGGGGGGGGGGGGAGTAAAACTTTTAAAAAAATTCCAGTGGACAAAAATTAAGCTAGGGTAGAACTTAAGTACACTGTCCTAGATGACGGACATGCAATGCCCAAAACCGTCGCCTCAAAAATGTAAGTAACGATCAAGTCGTTGCCGATTAGTTGCTAAGCTTCCCGCAGGCTATCCCTGTAACATAGCGACGACACATGCGGACGACATGCTAAGCTTCCCGCAGGTTATCCCTGTAACATAGCGACGACACATGCGGACGACATGCGACACACTCGTATCTTGCTCAAGATCCATAGCTAGTGTGTCGTTTAGTCGTCATTAATCAACAACAAACTGGATGCGTCGTCTATTTCTTGTCGCTGTTTTATTGTATTATTTAAGTGTGCGGCAGCATTAAAGAAAAGAAAGACGCTGTTTCTGCTTGTTGAATGTGTCAATCTTAACATGAAAAATAAGGCAAGGATAGTCAAAGCTGGCACAGTTAAATACCTTGTCAAGTTGATGGAACGATGTATTATAGTATAGGAATGGTGGACAAGCCTGTGGCCCTCTTAGCAAATCTTTCCACGATTCCTGATGAGGTCGGTTAGCGATCACACAGGAAGGTGGCATTCCCAGCTTGCTAGTTGAAATTGTTGAGATGGGGTCTCAAAGGGGAAAAGAAAATGCCACATCTGTCTATTGTTCCAACTGTGTATTACTAGTAATAAGTTCTGTAATCTTGTTCTACAAGAAGGAGCCGTGCCACCTCTGATTGTACTGTCTTACTTTGGAACACCTAAAGCTAAAGAGGGGGTACGGATTATATATACACTAGTGACCCTTAGTCTAGTGGTAGTGGTGAGACATGCGGCCCCAGTGGTCAAGAGTTCGAATCCAGTGAAAACGATTCCAGAAACTAATTACCATTTCCAAATATATATATATATATATATATATATATATATATATATATATATATATATATATATATATATCAAATGACCTATAAAAAAAACCATGAGTAAAGAATTAGGGTTAGGCGCTACAGGCGGCGCTGCGATATGGGATCCGGCGCAGATCACGGAGAGGGAAGTCAGCTGGCTTCCCAACCACCGGTAGAGGGGGGACCCCTCATGAAGAGGGAGGCAGATGGTCGACGGTCCGACGGCGCCGTCGTACGGGGGCGAGGCCTACAGGGATCGGGAGAGAGATGGTTAGAAAGAAACTGCCCCCCGTCCGGATCTATGGAGGGAAAAGGAGTGTATGGCGCAGGAGCGGCACACGACCGCCCGTCCACCAAATCAACCAGCAGCTTGAGAGGAGAATGGGGATCAGCGAGGCTAATAAGGGAAATGTAACCACCACTTTTCGAATGAGGGTAATTTTGAACTTTTGTAAAATTGACCATGTTATTGATTTATTGGTGAATTTTGATTATTTTTAATATCATTAAATTAGTGTATTGTGATTCTGTCCTTTTGCTAGTGTAACCTTAGAGCTACTTAGCCTAGAGACTAACCATGACCTTGGAGACCTACCCTATATTATTAGATTAACTAATTATCACTTTTTAGGCTAAGGGTATTTTGGTCATTTTGTGACTTTGAAATTATTTAGGATTTTGATTAATTGGTAAATTTTAGATTATTTTAATAATATTTAAATTGATGTATTGTGATTTTGGTCATTTTTTATATTTTAATATTTTGGAAATTTTTATATTTTAATATTGATTTTACGGGATTTGTTTAGTCGGGTTTGAGTTTCATTTCGTTCCGACTTGTGTTAGTGACCCGGGTAGCTTAGACTCTAGACGGGACCCCAAGATTAGTTAGTCATGGCCCACAAACTCCACTAATTAAGTTAGTAAGTTTAGACTAATCCCACTTGTTAGATTGGTTAAGTTAGAGACTTAAATTTAACCCTTTTGATCCCAAACTTGAACCTAACTTAAATTTAACCAAGAGGACTAGTTGAGGCCTTATTGGGCTTTCCTCCAAGGCCCAAATAGGGTTTAATGGCAGCCACTATAGGTTAGCCTCCCTTCCTTTTATTTCATTCCATCTTGGCTCTTTTCCTTCATAAAGTGTTCTTTCCCAAATTAGAGAGCTTCCCTCTTTGATTTGATCTCCAAATCTCTTCATTCCTCCACTAAAACTTACATCCAACCTTCTCATACTATCAAGAGAGGGTGCTAGCAAAGATTTGGATCAAAGTGCAAGGAGGAGTGTCCATTTTGGAAGGATCTTCGTATCGGAGCCGTGTCCTTGAGAGTATCATTGGGATCCCACTCCCGATAGGTATAACCATCTCTCTATTTCACTTTCTCTTCTATTTTAGTTAGTTTTGCATTCATAGGAATCACCCCCATGCATGAACCACCATTAGGAATATTTTGGAGGCTCTTTTGAGTCATCTTTAGAAGTTTGGGATAGGTTTGGTGTCCCCCATGGAGAGATTCTAAAAGGGGCACACCATGTGTTTGTGTTTATGTCCCATAGGATTTATTGTCTTTTAATTTCAGATTTACATGTGTTAGAGGATGGATTGATGTTAGTTAGGATGGTTAGAATGAGTTTCATTTGGATACCCATGGTTAGATCTAAGTGGTTTAGTCTACATGTCATATTTTTAGTCTCAACTTGTCATTTTAGTGTCTCTTTATATAATGGACTGTTTTGTATATATATAATAGGTATGTTAGATATATTTCATATATTTAGATGTGTGTGGATATGTTGTTAGTGGTGTGCTTGTGTTAGAGGGGAGGGGAGTGTGGTTTGATGTGTGACTTGAGTGGTGTGGAGAGTGAATGTGTTTCTTTTGTCCAAACAACCCAAATTCGTCATAATATTCATCCACGTTTTTAGTAGCCATAGCAACTTAGAAATGTCATAACTTTTAGCTTAGAACTCCGATTAATCTTCCATTTTTTTAAAATAACCGTATCGAAGTTAGCTTTCCAAATATATATATTAGTAGGTCAAATACATTCTAGAACTTTCTGTAGAATTGTTTGAGTGTCAGCTGTACGAAAGACGAACGCGTTTCAGTGTTTTCGCAATTCCGGGAGCTTTCGGACACGAAAATACGATCCGTTTGAAGTTTCGAAAAGCTAATACGAAGGCTACAACATAATTTAATTAGTGAAGGCCCAATTGGTATAGTATTGATTTTAAGTAGAAGAGTGACTATATGACATAGGCATTTTGTGTAACCTATTATGAGCCTATGTAGTATGTATATTAAGTAAATGTAGGTATCATAGGTTGTCGAGTATATGTATGATATAGTACATATATATATTATTGTTAGGTAATATTTGTTAGTATGAGTGTTAGTTAGATAGTAGAGGTTAGTATTTTGTTAGATATTTAATATGTTGTTAGATAGTTTGATGTTAGATATCTAGTATGTTATATATTGATATGTTAGTTAGATTATGTTAGTTCTAGATATTGGTATGTTAGAAAATTAGTCTCTATAGGTTATACGTTAGATATTAGTTAAGATGTTATGTTAGTACATTAGATAGTTAGTTAATTAGATATTTTAGGGGTATCTTAGTATCTCATGTTACCAAGTTAGTATCTTAAGGTAAATATGAAATTGTCTTTACCTTCAAGGTAAATGATTAGTTTACCTTATGATCAAGGTTGATATGGTATCCTAGTGTTAGTGAGTTAGTGAGTTAAAGATGTGGTTTAGATTGTTGATATAGAGTTGTAGTTGGATAGTAGATAGGTAATAAGTTAGAAAAGTTAGATGGTATGATATGAGATAAGTTATGATATGAGTTAGATAGTAGGTAATAGATATATGTTAGTATCCTAGATAAGTTAGAGTGTGTGTTAGTGTCTAGAATAGGATACCAAGTGGTATCTTGGTTAGAGTGCTAGTTAGAGTTTAGTAGAGTGGTATTTTAAGGATACCAATATGGTATCACAAAGTTACCATTTACCTTAAGGTAATTGAATATTTACTTTATTAGCAAGTGAGATATCAAGATACCATGGTACGGTATCGAGATAAGATAGGATTAGAATACCTTGGTAGGGTATTGGGGGTTACGTAGAGTGAGGGTAAAGTAGGTTAAGGTGTTGGTTAGAGGCTAAGGTAATGGATTTACCTTGGTAAGGTAATGGAGTAAGAGTTAAGGTAATACCCTATATTTAAGATGAGATAACATGATTAAGATATGGTTAGAATTAGGATAGCTTGGTTGGTAATGGTTAGGAATATGGTACATGACTTAGGGTTGACCCTGTTTGACCATGGTTGGCTGTTTTGACTAAAAGTCAACCAAAAGTCAACTTTAGCCTAAAATTGACCAAAACTTGACCAGAGTTGACCAGTTAACCAAAAGTCAACTGTGAATCAACCATTGACCTAGTTTGACCTAGAGTGGACTATGAGTTGACCAGGGTTGACCAGAGTTGACCGGTTGACCAAAAGTCAACTGTAAGTCAACCCTTGACTTAGATTGACTTAGTTTGACTTGCTTTTACTTCCAAAACTTTATATTGATACAATATTTCATCTTTAGGTCCTTGACGCACTATATTGGACTTAGTTGACATATTCCACCAGATCTCAGACGAGTACATTCTCTGATAGTCCTTTTATTTACTTGATGATTACTGTATTTCAGTTCTAGTTAGTTCTATTTGATGTCTACTATGATTCTTGGCACGATGGTTCATGGATTGGTATTATTATTGGATCTTCAGACATGAGATGTTACCTTAACTCATCGCGATGGTATCGGATACTGTTCTTGTTGTTATTGGATAATATTGGATATTATTAGTATCGAATACTGTTCTCGTTGGTATTGGATAACATTGGATAAATATTGGTTAACATTGGCTAGTAACGTGTCATAGTTGGATCCATCGTATCAGTTGGGGTGGGGGTAATACTAGTTAGATATGTGATCAAGAACTATCGGCTAATAGTGTAAATCATCGGCTACTAGCTAAGCATACATTGCACGTATGTTTGAGCTAGCTTTCCTTAGTGTAAATCATTCAATATCCCAGGCCGATCACATATCCAACTGGTATTCCAAAACACATTGTATATTATAGCTTTATATATTCAATTTACCATTACATTGTTCAACCTTGACATAGTAGTTCTTTTCATTTACTTGTTCCCACAGATTTCTGTCTATCTTACCATGTTCATTAATATAACTGTCTATAACTGTTTTATAGTCCTTGTCATTTACTTAAAATTTTTAGATGAGATGTGCTCGCTCCATCCTGACTGGATATGTTGACAAATATTACAGATGATATAGACGACTCTCCTACTTTCTACGGGGCCTACGAGGGTGGTACGCAGGAGCCTGAGGAGGATCTATAGGGAGTGCCTAGCATAGTCTAGTATTTATAGTTTTCAGTTTGTATCGGATTGTTCCGAATATTAGTTGAGACTTATTTATATTCAGGACTTGCACTTATTTGTGTTGGACATCTATATTGTGTGTTGTGATAACTCTACTATTTATTCAGTTTCTTCCTTTTATCTGATTCCATATCGTGCTCTATCTTCCTTAGACTTGTGATTGAGATTATATAGTTGAGATGTCATATTATACCTCCGTGCGGAGATGACTGGTTAAATGATTCATATTGTTAGTTAATAGATGTTATATATAGATGTCCTATACAGGGTTCTACCATCGACACTGCGGCATAGACTGGACGTACCCACGTTCTCGTACCCCTAATCAGGGTGCGGGTCGTGACAGGAAAATCCCCAATAGAGAATACTATCAATATGGGAAGACAAGAAAGAGAGCAAAACAATGATACATTGCAGAGACAAGTGGGGAACGATGGCAAATCTTGGACGGAAGTGTGTATGGAGCAAACAGACGAACGGAGGAGGAGGCCATGGAATATGTCGAACCTAAACAGGTCAATGGGGAGAAGATAGCAAGTTTCAATACAGAGAAGATAGCAAAAATAGTCGCATACTGGAAAAGCACGCTGATGCTCTATGTGTTAGGTGATCGTCCCTTCTATGGACACATACGGGCATATACGATGAGAGTCTAGAGACCGAAGGGCAGCATGGAGTTCTTTGATGGGGAAGAGGGATTCTTCTTCGTCAAATTCGGGCTAACGGAAGACGCTGACCGTATGCTACACGGAGGAGCGTGGACATTCGATGGCAGACTTATTATCCTAAAAGCCTGGCATCCAAACCCAAGATTTGAACGAAAAGTGCTACACACCATCCTGGTATGGATTAGATTACCAGGACTTCCTATACAATACTGGAATAAAACGATAATTATGAAACTAGCAAGCCTAGTCGGCAGGTCAATCAAGGAGGATGAAGCTACCCAATCTCGCACACGGCTACAATACGCAAGAGTATTTGTGGAAATAGAGGCGAGCTCTCCACTCCCGTGAGAAGTCGCCTATGAAATAACGTTTGGGGAACTGTTCTTCCAAGGGTGGACTATGAGTGGGTCCCTCCGAGTTGTCAGCACTGTAAAGTGTTTGGCCACATGCAATCCAATTACAGGTATGGAGGGGAACAAGCATCAAAGGAGGCAGATAAAGAAGAGGAATCTAACCGGCCAATCTATGAAGACAAAGAGAGGGACGAAGCAATAGATAACATGGAGGAGATAGAGCAGGAGAAAACTCGAAGCGGATCACAAGGTCAACAAGAAACATGGATAACCATCCTAACAACTGGATCACCCTCCTTCCGACCTAATAACACATGGAGGACGAACAAAGAAGGAGGTCAAAAACAAAAAGAGGACGCAACAAACCAACCATATCAGGCTATGGAGGAGCAGGGGCTGGTTATATTCCAGGCATTGGGAACCTCGACAATGAAGAGACAAGTACAAGGGGCGGCAACGGGGTTTGTACAGAGAGAAAAGTTGAGTGGAGGCACAAATTCTAGCCAAAAATGCCAAGCAAGAGGCATAGCCGATGAAGACCGACCTACAAGCACATCCATGTCCAGGACGGAACAAAATCCTGAGGGCGAAACATAGGAAGATCGTCAATTGTGTCTAGTGGTCGATAATCCAGCATGGAGGACACACATACAAGAGGGAGGAAGACAAATGGATGGACAGACGCAGGCCAACACCCAGATGGAGAAGCTGCCGACACAGGCCCAGATGTTAGCGACAGTGGAGCACAAGGCAACCCCCAGACCAATTAAATGTCTATCATATCATGGAATATTAGGGGGATTGCTCGATTGGAAGATGGAAGGAAGTTTGCAATCAGATGAGAGAGGAGAAATACACAATATGTGCACTGTTAGAAACAAAAATAAAAACGAAGCGGGTAATTGACTCCAGAATGTCGTACAACTGGAACCAAGTCAATAACCTGGAAGAAGAGAAGATGGCCAGGATTTGGCTCATATGGGATAAGAATCAATAGGAGGGGCAGATGATCACGAAGTCGAAATAATTCATCACTTTGACAATGACCCATACGGGCAGACTAAAGTTCATCTTGGGAGCTACTTATGGTCACAACGACAGGAGGGGACGAAAAGCTCTCTGGAAGGAAATCGAAGATATAAGTTTGAAGGCGTCCACTATGGTCCACCTTTCGCTACTCATAATGGGAGATTTCAATTCAATTCTATACCAGAACGAGAAGATAGGAGGCTGGATCGTTCCAGACGCGATACTATATAATTTCCAAAGCTGTCTTCTCCGAACGGGACTGACTCCATTAGCTCAAGTAGGACATGTTTGGATCTAGAATAACAAAGCGACCAGGAAGAGAGTTGTGTGCCAACTCGACAGGGCCATTGGCAACCAACTCTGGTTCGATAAATTCCCACATTTGGCGGCCATAGGGCTACCGGCGGGCACCAATGACCACTTCCCCCATGCATCAACTTGGTTGACAAAATGAAACACAAAGCTATGCCATTCCGCTACAATAACGGATGGCATCTCATCCAAGGCTATGAAGAGGCGGTGAATATAGGCTTCAAGCCCAGCTTCACGGTACTGCTCAATTTAGATTTGCTAACAAACTAAATAGGATCAAAGGCGAGATCAAGGAGAGGGTCAGATTGTGCCCTAGCGGAGAACTCCGGTCGAAGCAAGCTGAACTTGAGGAAGTGCGGCAAGCCTTACATGCCGATTTATGCAATGAAGAACTAGCAAAGAGGGAGAGGAAGTTAGCTAAAGTAGTAGAAAAACTTCAACTGTCAGAAGAAGTAGTCGTGGCTCAGCGGGCCAAGTGCAACTGGCTCCAAAGTGGAGACAAATGCTCCCATTTCTTTTATAGTATCATACGAACCCGGCAGAATCGCAACTAGATCCACCAATTACTGGACACGAATTGCAATGTCATCTCCTCTGTCGACAACATACGAGAAGAAGCTGTCAGGTATTACAAAGACCTATATAACCAAACTTCTTATCTCACTCAATTTCCTGGTCTTGTTTGCAAAAAAAATGGTCACATAAGCGGGGAACGAGCTTTTGCTGGCAACAGTTAGTATGAAAGAGAGAGAAAAAATTGTCAAGGAGTCTGATCCTGACAAAGCCCCAGGCCCAGACGGATTCGAAAGTAAGCTCTACAAGCTACATTGGGAGAAGGTAAAAGAACATGTGCTAGAAATTGTGAGATATTTCTTTATGAGAGGGCGTTTGCTAAAGGAACTGAACCACACGTTCCTTACTCTAGTGCTAAAGAAGGAGGGGGCAGTGGATCTGGCTGATTTTTGCCCCATCGCCGGCTGCAACTACATATACAAAATCATCACGGGGGTCATATGCCGAAGAATGGAAGAGCTGATGATAGGCCTGATATCAAAGAACCAAGCAGCATTTATAAAAGGGCGATCAATAACGGAGAATTCACTACTTGTACATGAATTCGTCAGAGAATTCAACAAACCAGGAGGAAAAAAGCATGCATCAAGCGTGATCTCCGTAAAGCATATGACACTGTTAATAGAGAGTTTGTTTGTGCCGTAACGAAGGCAATGGGGTTCGCTGACACTTGGGTAGATCGCATCCGGGAATGTATCACTACTACATCATTCTTGGTTCACATTCAGGGCCAACCGAATGGGTTCTTCATGAGCAATAGGGGGCTCCGTCAAGGGGATCCTCTATCCCTATATCTCTTCACATTGGTTATAGAGTACTCACCTGCCTAGTGGATGCTGCAGTTGAGTGGAAACAGATTCAACCGCTCTTCAAACGATCCAACCACAGGTTAGCCACCTGATCTATGCTGACGACCTACTTGTATTCTTGGTTCCGTCTATACAGGGCATACGGGTGACATCAAATATTATGGAGCGGTTCGGCTGTACAACGGGACTGGAACTCAATAAAGATAAGAGTCAAATATATTTCAACGCATCCTGCCCAGGTAAAGAAGAGCGTGCTTCAGAGTTAGGGACCAATCGAACCGAATTGCCAGTAAAATACCTGGGCATCCCCCTGACGGTAAACTACGCTTGGGAAGAAGACTGCCGCACTCTGGTTGACTACGTCCAGAAACGAATAGAGTGCTGGCAAGCCCAATGCCTATCCTTCGAAGGCTGGTGTAACACCCAGTTTTCCAGAAGAGGGTAATTTTGAAATTTTGTAATTATAATTATTATATAATAATATTTATTTCATATTATGATTTTTAGTGATTTTTAATTATTTTTAAACGATTTAAATTCATGACTTGTGATTTTTGGTGATTTACTAGTAAACAGTAGAGACTGTCTACCCTAGAGCCTAGCCATGTGATTAGGGTATTTTTGACATTTTTAGGGTTCTTTGAATTTATTATAATTTATTTGAATTTATGGGAATTTTTAGGATTTATTTTAGAATTGTTTGGACTAGGTTGACTTTGACTAGTTTTGATCCTTGTAGACCAACCTAGAAGCTAACCCTAGTTAGTATGGACTTGGTTAGGTTATATGACTCTAGTCTGCCTAAGCTAACCCTTGTTTTAGTCAATAGACTCTAGTTAGCAATAGGAATTAGAAAGTATAAGTCATGGCTTATGATTTAGAACCTTTGATAAATCAATTTAAGAATAGCCTTGTAGATTGGCCCAAAGCCCAAGACAATTACAAAACCCTAGCCCTAGACTTAAGTGGCCAGCCACCATATCCTTCTTGGGAACACCACCCTATAAATACTCTCTTAGTTTAGGGTTGCCTCTTTCTTAGGAAAGCTCAAGTTTAGAAGGAAAGGTTTGTTCCTACATCATTTAATCCCTAGAACTCCATTCCATTTCCTTTTTCATTCAAATCTCTTCAATTAGGTTTTAATACAACTATTCTTGCTGTTATTGAAGTTTTATTTCAGTTTGTTGTGGATTTGTTGGATTAGGACATCAAGGAGAAGAGCTCTAGAGAAGGGGGGTTTTCTTGAAAGTTCAAGTATAGGTAACTTCCTCAATCCTCAATGAAATTTCGATTTCTTTACATATTTAGGAAGCCCTAGGAGTCTCCTAAGTGTTTGCATTGATTTGTGTCGAGTTTCATAAGTTTCGTGTCCGTTTGGACACGTATCAGACCTGTCCCTTAACTGTTTGTCGAAATACCACAAAGAGACTTTTTGTGTTATTTTCGAAATCCTTTTGAATAGGATTGTAGATCTAGGATCCCTCTTGAATGTTTGTGTTGACACTTAGGTATTTTGTGCTGTGTCGTGTCCACACGAGGGACACGAACACGTTAGAACTGAGTCCAGTTCTGTCCCCTGCTACCCGACCTCTATTCCTCCCTACACAGGACACGTGGACACGTGTAATTTGACACAGAGATGGGAGCCATCACTGTCAGACCCCCCCTCGAGTTTCACGATACGTCGTGTCGAATTGGACACGAAAACACGATCGCATGAATTTTTCACTGTACTGTGCACGCGGGAATTCAGCACTGACACGCACTTCGTGTCGTGTCCTGTCACCACGAGGACACGATTCAGGGTGTTGGTTGTGTAACCCTATAACCCCTCTATGTGCGTGCAAGAGCCCATGTGTGTTCGTGCCCTGTGTTGTGCGCAATCGTGCACCACACGGCTGCACGAGACAGTCTACACTGACCGTTTTGAACTGAGTTCGAGTCTTGATTTGGACACCTCGTGTCCCCTTGTTTGGACACGAGGACACCTTTTAACACTTGTACACGTGTATAACCCCTCTGCACACACATATTGGTGTTTAAACTTGGTTTTCGAAATCAAAATTGAGTTGCAAATGTCAAGTTCTTGACACTCTGATACTGTGTTTAAAATGGGTTTTTCTGATGTTTGTAAATCCTTTTAAAAAAAGTAAATATGTGATTTACATGGTGTTTAACCTGCTGTACATGTGTATCACATTGGTGTAGGAATTGATGTTTGAATTTTGTAAAGTTACATTTCAAAATGGGGTTCTCTATATATATGTGAATGAATTACATAGGTATATGTTGATATATATATATATATATATATATATATATATATATATATATATATATATATATATATATATATATATATATATATATATATATATAACTTAACTGAATTGGGTTTTTGGTATGTTGAAATTTCTGAGATTTTACCTATGTCTACATGAACCTGAGAATGTGTATGAACCTGAGAACTCACGCAAATCTGAGATTTACTTGTTTGTAAAAAACCTGAGCCTTGATTGGGTATCAGCCATACTCCTTTTCTAATAGCATTAATATCAACTATAGGATCTTAAGTTCAATCCTTTGAACTATTATGTTCAGACACTTTTCATACTCTGCATTTTAGCCTACAACAGACCTTGTTCAGGTTCTACACAGTTTGTTGTATTTGCATTTGCTATCGAGTGTTGGTTTTGGTTCAGTTCTATGACATGTTGACAGTTCCCTACTTTCCATTGCACAGCCCATGGTCCATTCAGTCCATCTAAACTGCCTACATATCCTACACACACACACACATGCCTCATATAAACAAACACAACACCCTACCAATTCCTGTCAACACAGGTGCACTAAGACACACACCATTCACACACACACATTGCTAATACATACACAAATGAAAATCTGAGATTTCCTTATGTTTGTAAAACTGAGAACTGATATTGATTCTTCTTGAGATTGAAATGTAATAAAAACTGAGAATGTGATAACAGGATTACTCTGAGAATTTCCTATATAGTAAACTGAGTTTTGGGTTCACCTAAATGCATTAGGTACTAGCCCACATACTTTGGTTTTGTGATGGCAAGGGACTTGGTTTCGAACTGCATTAGATTGTCACTTAAAACCTGAGATTTTGTATTATAAAACCTATGGGTTTCATAAGTTATAACCTGTGATATTGATGTTAGGCTCATTAGGATAATTAAAAATCTGAATGTTAAACAGTGAATGATAGCTGAGATTGGAATGTTTTAACTGAGATTCAATGGTAAATGGAATGGTAGTTGATACCTGGGTTTACTTGGGTTGCTGTCATACGCTATATATTATATTATATTATATGTAGTATGTTATATTCATATATAATTATATTTATATTTATATTATATATATATATATATATATATATATATATATATATATATATATATATATATATATATATATATATTTTTTTTTTTATATATATATATATATATATATATATATATATATATATATATATATATATATATATATATATATATATGAATGTGTATACATAGGGTAATATATATAGATATGTTAAGTTTGCATGAATATACATGTATCATATATAGTTAGGTATATATATGGTATAGAGATAGATATCCATGTGGTATTAGCCTATGGTATTCATTTATGAGCCTATGGCTATGAGGTTAGGCTTTGACCCTTGTTTGACTAAAGTTGATCAAAGGCAACCTTAGGTCAAACTTGACCTAGTTAACCTAGATTTGACTTGAAATAACCTAGAATGACTAGTTTGACTAAACCCTAACTAGTCTGACCATGGTTCACCTAACTTTGACTAGTTTGACCTAGTTTGACTTTTAGAGTTGACTTTGGCCTAGAATGACCTAGATTCATGTAGAATGCATCATAATGATCAATTACTTCATTTTAGACATGTTGTGACTTGTGCTGTTCTGATTAGGAGCCATACACCACTCCTCAGGCAGTATTTTTATTCTGGACATCCAGGGTATCAGGCGAGTACATTCTCTGATCGTTTCATACTTGTCACGACTTATATTCTCGCTCTAGATTACTTTTACTTGATGCTGTCACGTTATCATCACGGATTGGTACTATATGGATCTCTTCTTGGGATGTTATCCCCTTTAGCGGGCACATCGGATACTTTATGACATGTGTTTCATGTACATCATGTATTCCTTGCTTCTGCGTTATTCATGTACACTCATGTTCTCTCATGTTCTTTCATGTACGTTCATGTACTCTCATGTTCTTTCATGAACGCTCATGTTTCCTCATGTGTTTCTTGTATAACCAAAACATCATGTCCGTAACATAACTTGAACGGATCCTTGTGTATTGATTGTGGGTAGGGGTGAGTATAAATGGTCATGTAATTTACCCATCATGTTCACTCTGTTACTTCCATGTTTTATCATGTACAACCTAAGCCAATTACATGCCATCTCATACTCTAAATCACTAGTCACTTACAGTTCTTACTTATCATGTATATATTTCCAGTTATCAAATATCTCTCCTGTTTTCATGTACATCTTCTTACGGCGTTTCATGTATCTTACTCTATTGCTTGCTTTATATTTCCTGACATGATATGAACTGCATGAGATGTATTGTGCTCGCTCCTGTCCTGACTGGACCTGTTGAAAATATTACAGAGGACGAGGAGGAAGCTGGTCTGGATACTTACTACGGGGCAGCCTTAGATGACACCTGCGAGTTGGACCCTCAGGAGGACCCAGCTCTAGCTGAGGATATCACCCCGATTGCCTAGTCTAGATTAGTTAGGCTTATCTTCTTTTATGTAGTCATGAGACATGTTTTAGCTAGACTATATTTGGAGTTCAGAGTTGTATATATTTTTTCATGCTGTAGCTGAGTTTGTATTTCTCTGGATATTGCTGGGATTATCTTAGACTACTTTTTATCTATTTATTTCCTTGAGTTCTATTTCATATCGTGCTATCTCTTCCTTAGTTGTGATTGAGTTTTACTGCTATGTCACCCCCATTCGGAGAGTATAAACTGTTTAGAGATATTTTGTTAGATGTATGTTGACCTAGGACAGTGTTTTACCGCCGACACTGCGGCGTAGGCTGGACGTACCCACGTCTCGTGCCCTTACTCTAGGGTGCGGGTCGTGACAGCTGGATAGAATTGGTCAATATGGTGTTACTTTCTATCATGAATTACTAGTTGCAAACCATATTACTACCAATGGAAACTGTACAAATAAATAAAGAAGCAATGCGCTAACTTCATATGGCACGGGGGCGTTCACTCGATTTCCTGGGAACATCTTTGCCACCAAGAGATGGGGGGGTCGGCTCAAATCGCTCAAGCACATGCGCACAGTTGCAGGGATAAAACTAGCTTGGAAGTACATCCAGGAAAACTCACTGTGGGCGGAGTGGACGGCCAACAGATATGTTCGTGGCGCCAACTTCTGGGAATACAAAGCCAACAACAATGAATCAGTCACTTTTAAGAAAATACTGCGACAACGACGGACTATCATCCCGTACATGATCCGTATACTGGTTAATGGCAATGACACGGACCTATGGCTCAATCCTTGGATTCAACATAGAAGCCTCCTACACATCATTGGACCACACATGGCACGCGAAGCTTGGTGGGGTGAGACGGTCAGCAGCATTATCCAGGGGAACATTCCCCCAGCCACACACATGTGGGCGAAGATGGCTGAATTGGAAATCCTATAATGCCAGGTGGACACCTCAAGGACACATGACACTTGGGTTTAGAAAAATACAAGGGAAGCCGACTTCGACATTAGGTACGTTTACAAAATCATTAGAGAGCCGAACGAGAAACTTATCAACTCAGATATGGGCAAAGTGGATACCGAGGAAAATGCAGCTTTGCATGTACAAACTCATACTCAAAAGACTGCTGACCAAAGATAGGCTTCAATGCATGGGAGTTCAGCTAGCGGACAATACATTCTCGTTATGCTTTCAAGACGAGGAGTCCATAGAGGACTTATATTTCAGATATGAAATTGTAAGGACTATATGGAAAACATAGCTGACAACAATGGGGCTTCAGATGAGCATTGAGGAAGGAATATAAGAGATGATACAAAGAATAAGGAATGACAAAGGAAGGGGAGCACACTGGTTCAGAGAGGCATGTGCTAGACTCTCATCAGCAGTCTGGCATATATGGAAGAACGCAACAATAGGGTGTTTCAATCTAGACACTCAGTGATAATCGGCATAGTCCATAATATAGAGTTCGATGTAAAAAATATGGAGTTAGCAGGGGGAATTCCTCGATGATTGTACTATTTAGCAACTGATATCAATAATACTTACCTGGTTCCAAATATATATATATATATATATATATATATATATATATATATATATATATATATATATATATATACGGTCAAGATCGGGAACCCCATTTTCGGATCCCCGTCGAGGCCCCGCGATCCTTGTCCATTAGATCGTACGGCATCGCGTGGGCCCCGCATGGGCCCCGTGTGATCCGATGGTGCAGGGGGACGGGGCTTCGGCCGGGCTCCGCGGGCAGGATCTTTGATCCGGATCCACACACACACACACACACACACACACACACACACACACACACACATATATATATATATATATATATATATATATATATATATATATATATATATTTGGAGAAGGTAAAATTTTTATTACTCAAGAATCATGCTACATCATACAATCAGGAGGCCCTTAATTATGGCTCATTAACGATACATCGAACTCAATATTGTTGATCACCCCAATATTGACGATAGATTGGCCTTCGAATATACGCAAGTTGCGCTCCCTCCATACATGCTAGACTGTGGATGCTAGTCGAAGACGAGCCTCCTTGAACCAGATTACCCCGCGGCTCCTCTGGCTTCTTATGACCCAATAATTTCCTCCACCTTCCAAACTTCATCGAAGCTACTACCCAGCAGTAAACACTGCTCCCTCCATATAGGCCAAGTAACCGTGCACTCAAAGAATAGATGTTGGATATTTTCCAACTGATTATGACAGAACATACATCCTCCGTCTTCGAGATTGATACCAAATCTGATGAGCCAATCCTTGGTAAGCAATCGTCTAAGCCGCAACTTATACATACAAAGTTGCATTTTCTTCGCCAACCCCTGCACCACATGAACTCGAAGTCTTCGAATCTGGGATTTCTTGGCCGAATGTTATCATAGCAGGCTTTAAAGCAGAAGTCACCCTACTCCGGACGGGGGGAACCAGTCCGCCATTACTATTGGTCTGCTGCAGCCTTCTCATCTATTAGGATTTGCCGTATCATATCCGCATGGACGGAGGTGTATATGTACATCTCTGGACGCCAGCGTCCATGTTGAATAATGGCTGCAACCAGCATATTTCCGGGCACCCGCCCAAGCAGGAGATGTTTGCTCAATTCTATGAGGCTATATTGGGCTATCCAAGGGTCGAGCCACATATCCGTTGAAGCGCCATCCCGAAATACCCGATATAGGCTCTGTTTGAGGCAGAGACGGAGACGTAGCATCCACTTAAACGATATTGAGTCATTGTTGTTGAACATATAATTCCAGAAGCTACCTCCCTTTAGGTATCTATTCCGCATCCACTCCGACCAAAGAGTCCCCCCATTGATGAGCTTCCAGACCAACTTTAACCCTGAGACGTCACGGATTGTTTGCAGGGAGCGGAGACCTACCCCCTTCCTCTCGAGGCCGACAAAGTTGGTACAAACTTATCGCGTGCATACCACCCTTCCAAATGAAGTTAGCACAAATTCTGTCAATCTTTTTGATAGTCGTCGAAGGAAGTAGAATAGATTGAAGCCAAAATAAAGCTACTGCGGAGATAACTGATCTAACCAACTCAATACGGCCTCCAAATGAAAGGCTATGTGCTTGCCAACCCTCCACCCGTTGTTGGGTGTATTCCACCAAACTCTGACAGTTTACATTTGTGGCGTAATTAACCTATAGGGGTACACCCAGATATTTAATCGGTAGTTCGCCTTTATCCATGCCCGCCTTTATCCATGCCCAAAATCGTAGCTCGACCCTTTTTATCAGGACACAGTTTGTTAAAGAAGACTTTACTCTTATCTTTGTTTAGGCGTAATCCTGATAATTTACCAAATATTTCCATGATATAGGAAACAACGATACGACACTCCATAGAAGGCACATGGAACAGCAGTAGATCATCCGCATATATTAGGTGGGAAACACTTGGGCTAATTTTTCGAAAGATTAGAGTGATATGCTTCTGGTGCACAGCAACATCCAGCATGCAAGTGAGGTACTCCATCACTAACGTGAACATGTAAGGTGATAATGGATCTCCTTGTCCCAACCTTCTACTGTAACGCCCTAGTCCCATAATACATAGAACTAAGTACGTCAGCATGCCAGCTGCACATATACGAAGAATACAACAATATGTGGTATCTTCGTATTTGTACATAAGCTGTAAATAATATAACATGGTAAGCCACAATATAAATAACTATATCTCATCTACAGCTCAACACATAATGAATAATAAGTCTCAATAATAAAAGAAGTCAAGAGATAGCCGGGTGGACATACCCACTCCAAACAACAATGAAAATGGTCTCAACTAAATGGAGTCCAACCTCCTCAAAACAGAAAGATAAAGATAAAAGATGTCCACTACATAGTCTCAGATAATAAAGAAAAACTAAGTATCAGCGGAAGATGCCTCGTCATCGACGTAAGAAGGATCCAAAGCTGCTCCGTACTCCTGGGGATAGTCCTGCTCATATAATCCTGGAGAGATCACCAGGTCCTCAGAGGGACGTAACAAGATATAGAAAAACATGCCGAAATAATTGAATGTGTAAACATGCAACTATTGACACTACCGGATCTCCTAAGTGTCTATGTGAGATGCACTTTAAGGACAACATTCTATGCAGGGCTGTAGGATCAGCAGAGTAAATAAAGAATGACAGTAAGTCGCGCTCATCCGAGTCGCTATCGACCAAGGGTAGAAAGTAGCGCTCATACGAGTCACTATCGGCCCACAAATGTGTGTAAAAAGTAAATGTAGCCCCTACACTAGTAGCTGTCCCCTCCCCCCAATGCTCCTGTCCAAGATATATCCACAACCTGTCCAGTTGGCAACAGCTACGGCTTCTAACTCGACACACTAGTAGCAGTTACCTCCTATCCGTTGCACGACCCATACGTATCGATGGCCAGTCGAGTACACAGGTCCGTGTCCTATATGAACTCACTCATCTCGTGATACACATGTGTCAAGGCCATAGGAGATATGAAAATATCTCACACTCATAAGGTGGTCGTCTAATACTAGGTCGATATGCATAATAAAATATAAAATAACGAAAATGACTAAATCTAGTTGCTTGCACCAAAGTGTGACTTGGACCCACAATATAAACAAGATGACAAATAAGAGAAAGAAATATACAACAATAATATATACTAAAAATAAATGAGCACAATCAGAATCTATGGCAAGGTATACTTGTCTGTGGTTTGGGAAAGGCAATCCAACAGTCGCAAGCGGCATCACCAAACCCTCACAACTCACAGGTGACTCCGGATGCTGAAACAAACATCAAAAATATTTTTGTGTAAAAAATATCTCTAGAACATGCCCGTCCAAAAGTCAAATTTTAGAACAGGGGCAAAATCGTAATTTCGGATCAAAACGATGTCCGCCGTTGGACCCGCTCTGTACTGAAAAGCGTGCCAATGTCTACGGTCTCAAAAGTTGTCAAACTATATGTCTACAGATCTAGTTTGAGGAGACGAACCCAAAGGTATGTCTAATTTTAGATTCTGATGAACCGTGCACAAAATCGTCCGTTGGATCGGGTTGTGGGCCCGCCAATTTGGCGTTCCGTCAACCTTCTCAGAATCGGACCAAACTTGGCATACAGGACCAAAATTTCGATTCGGTCCTACTGGCACAAGTTTCATCTCGATACGACGAACATGCATGAAGTTATGGCCAAGTTTGCAAAAGATCGATACGGGGGTATCTTGACGGATACGTACTGATTTTGTCGCGCACACGCAACAAAATCGAGTCCCGTCAGTTCCTACACGTCGGCAACATCCATACGTGCCTTTCAATGCGTACAGTGTACGACCATGTCGTCCGGTTTGTCGGAGCGCACGCCGTATCGAAAATATATATATATATATATATATATATATATATATATATATATATATATATATATATATATATATATATATATATATATATTTATGATATATATATATACTAGTCATAACCCGTGCCCATAGGGCATGGTTCATTTAAGGTATTCCCCCTCAAAATCTTGCAATTTTAAACGAACAATAATAATTTTGAGGCCCCCATCAAAATATTAAATCCCAACCACTGTTGGATGTGAATTTTCTTTGGATTCTCCATAAAATTCCACTCTCAATAATGCTCATCCACAACCATTAAGAGGCCCCCATCAAAATATTAAATCCCACCATCAAAATATTAAATCCCCATCTTTGGATTCCCCATAAAACCCCACTCCCAATAATGCACTTCCCCATAAACCTCACTCCCAATAATGTTCTTCCCCATAAAACCCCACAACCGTTGATTCACCAAGATTAAATCCCAACCACTCTTTATCTTGGCACAGTCAGCCCTAGGATTCAAAAACCTTTGTGTTTTGTATAATAGATATATATTTATATATATATATATATATATATATATATATATATATATATATATATATATATATATATATATATTAATATATATATATATCATAAATATATATATATATATATATATATCATAAATATATATCATAAAAAAAAAAATATATATATATCATAAATATATATATATATATATATATATATATATATATATATATATATATATATATATATATATATATATATAAATATAAATATAAATATAAATATAAATATAAATATATATATATATATATATATATATATATATATATATATATATATATATATATATATATATATATATCATAAATATAAAAAAAAATATATATATCATAAAATAAAATAAATGCCAAACAATTCTAAAATTATTTCTAAAATTAAAAATAAATATTCTGTATCTATATTTATGCAATATATTAAAAGTTTTATAATAAAAACTTATTGAACATATATATATCTATATCAACAAAATACGATCGGACAGCCACGCAATGTATTTCTCTCCTAGCGGTAGGAAGAGAGGTTCAGCGCAGCATGTCCACAGGTTTATCCCTTGTTTCAGATTGGATAAGCACTGGAAGAGATCTAAAAGCAAACATTCCATTGATTGAGCACCCATTCCTGTGTTTGATGATGATCCAACCTGCTATTAACTAATAATGTAAAACACTAACAATAATAATTTAAATAATATTAAAATAGTGAATAATGCAAATGATCATATTAGTCCTATCTAGGATAGTGGGGGTGACACTACCAATAATCAAATAAATAGAATCGAACGGTCAGAAAGATAAAAAATAGCCGGGTGGATACAAATCTACTACCAAACGGCTATAAAAAGTGTGTCCGATAATATTCAGCATAACATAACACAAATAGTCATACCCGGGATAAAATAAATACATAAACCAACAAATACATAAAGATCCAACAATGGGTCACCAACATAACAAATGAAAACAAGTCCAATAAAGGACTAAGCCTGGTCAGGATGAGGAGGAGGAGGAGTAGGCAGTGCCTGCACCTGGGACAGCAGGAACCTATACTGCTCCGGGGTCAGCATCACCGGTGACGACCCATCAGTAGGAGGAAGAGGGGATAGTAGAGCCGCTGCAATCGGTATGGATGCCGAAGCATGACCAGGAAGTGTCCGCTCCATGGCTACTAGTCTGGAGTTGGTGGACGCCATAATAGTCGCCAACCTCAAAACCTGCTCGCCAATGGCCGTCTGCGTCCCCTGTACCGCCTGAACAACACGATCCGTTCTCTCGCCCGTCTCCCTAATGGTGCGCTCGAGCATATCAAATCGTACGGTGAGGGCCGCATCGTCCGTCTGCAGCTGAGACTAGGACTGCTCCATCCTCCGCAACAGCTCGTCACGCAGCTCAGAAAGCTGGTGACAGAGTTCCCCCACTCAGACCGACTCCTCTGAGGGATGTGGGGAATGCACACTGGCAGAGGAGGCTCTTGATGACTACGTCGCCACAAAGGCACCGTAGGATCCCGTACCGTAGTACGTACCCCTCTGAAGACCACCAACGGCGGTCATCCAGAGCTCGTCCATCGTCTGAACTAGAGGGGGCTGCACGGAAGTACCAGCCCCTTCCTTCGCAGATACACTAGTAAGCTCACGCTCTAGCCTAAGATACTCATCCTACAAAAGTATGCATCTCGATAAGCATAATATTTACTACCAACCGAGTTGTTCTACGTCTATAGATATATTTGTATTTTCTTAAGTTATAATAAATTTAATGACACGTAAAGTAATACTTACATAGCTCTGCGTGGCCCGATCATCGATGAGCTTTCCGTCCTTCCGATGGGTAGCTAGGAAGACCGTCACCATGTTGGGGTTCGCACCCTTTTTTACCAGTTATAATAAAATATTTGTCATTAAAATTAAACATTTTATTACTACTTTCATTAAAATAATATATTACAGTGAAACACGTACCAGGCGACGAAAATATTTTTTCATGGAAATCGAGCCACCACACCACTTTTCTGCCTTCGTCCTAGCCATTTTCGCCTTCTCCGACCGTTCTTTGTACCTAGGAGCGTCGAATATAGCCTTCATGGCAGTCCACTGCTCGGGTGTGATCCAACCTTGGATCCCTTTTCCGGAATGGTCTCGAGCCTTCTGGTCGTTGATCGCATCCCGGATCAACTTGGCGACAACGGCAGGAAATTGCTTCTCAATCGTCTCAGCCCGGTGTGGTGGATAAAAATATGTTTTCTACAAGAATTAAATTACTTAGCTATACAATATGCATAAAATGTGATTTATACTAAAAGCAATATACTTTAGTTACCTTGAAGTGGGCAAACCAGAATGCCTTCTTCTCGTTCGAGGCATCCGAGTAGTTGATCCAAGGCCCGCCTTAGTTGGACCTCAGAAATATCTCCAATGCCCTCTGAACTGACGGAAGACGATATCTACACAACGATAATTAAATTCATTAACATATAGATATAGGTATGAATAAATGTTAACTAATTAACTTACTTTGTAGGCCCGTCAAACCAAATCTCCATCCTCGTTTCGTCCGGAGGGGCGCATGGGGGATCGCTCGGATCATATGTAGACGGCGTAGGTGCGACCTCCTCCACCCGCTTCTCTGTCTCTATAGTACCGTCAGCAGAAGGAATGCTGCTGGACGGACTAAGATTAGACCTGGAACTGTCCGTCCCAGGAGTGCTGCCATGTACCGTCGATGCAGACGGAGATCCGAGTGGCTGGTACACTGGAGTACTATAAGACGAGGGACTGGTACACTACGCATAAGTAGGATCCATGCCAGAAAGATCATTATCCAGAGGAGATGGATGACTGGAACTCCCGGTGCAACTGCCCTCTGGTGCCACCTCCTCTTTTACAGCAATCTCGGCTTTAGGAATCACTTTTTCCTTAATAGTAGGAGAAGTTCTTCCTTGACCGTCATCTCTGCAGTAGGTACCACTACCGACTCTGCAGCAGGAGGAAGCACTACCTCCTCAGCAGCATGAGGTGCCACTACCTCCTGCAGGAGGTGCCACTACCTCCTCAGCAGCCATCTGTGCCTCTCTCAAGCGACGTCCTCGGATCATGGGTGCCATCTGGTAAGATTGATGGAAACATAGAGATTAATTAAGGATTAAACAAAATGACAATATTAGACATGTAATGTGGAAGATATTTTACATTTTATTTTACTTTCAATCATCTTCTAAAAATTTATCTTCTTCGTCCTCCGCGTCCTCATCTTCCTCTTCCTTCTCATCTTCGCTTTCATCTACTTCATTTTCCTCTTCGGATACTTCTACCTCTTCTACACGATTAGACGTGTAATATGGAACTTTTGTTGTGTCCACGTCAACTATATTTGTTACGAGAGGTAGCCCGTCCTTCTGATAAGCTATTTCGTCAACATCGTAGGTATTTTTGGCTTTAGTCTTGTATACTGTCCACTAGTCCAACCTAGTTGTTCTCCGTCTAGGATAAATAATTGAGCCTGACTTGCTAGGATAAATAGTTCGTATCCTTGATATCGACGACAGAAGTTAATATCCACAAGACCATGCTTGTCAATTTTTCAACCTTGATCTTGGATCGGATCGAACCAATCACACATGAACAACACGATCTTAGCCGGCTGTACGCCATAGTTATATGTCAACTCCACAATCTCCCGTAAGACGTCATAGAAATCATTGCCCGGATCTACATCTTTGTAGTTTGTAGATCGGATACACAAACAACTATTTTTGGTCGAATCAAGATCTAGAAAGTTCTCTCTGATCGGTGTATTTGTTGACTTGAACCTAAACCCATTCACACAATAGCTTGGCCATATTTTGATGGAATAAATGGGCCCCTTGGCTAAAGTTCTAATAGACTCATTCTCTAGTATTGCGTCCGGACGATCGACCTAAATACCACAAGATAAGAAATTAAATTCAGCGTTCCGTTAATTACTGTGCAAAGTGCATATACGAAAAGTAATTATTGTGTCATTTTACATATGCACTCAACCATGAAGGAAAATAACGTCTCATTTCCTGTTCCAGTTCTTCATCCGTTATGTACTGTCTACTCGACCTCACCTCATCATTAAATGTGCTAAAAATAACAACACATATACCAATTAGTGTAATAATAATATTGGATACTATTACATGCATAGATGACGTAAATGTGGAAGTATTAGTTACGTATCCCTCGAGCTTCTCCACTTCATCCTCGTCGCCGTTGAGGAATATATAAAACTGACTATCCCTTAGTTCCTCGTCATTCAGATATCTTTTCTTCATTTTTCCGGAAGGCTTTCCGAAAGCATTGAAGACTTTCAGTATTGCATCATTAGATTCAAGATATCCATCATCATTTCTGGGAGCTCTTGTTCTATTAGTAGCAATATGTGGCTTGAAATACATCGAGCAGAAGTTTGTAATCTCCTCGAGAACATAGGCTTCACAAATAGAACCCTCGACTCGAGCCTTGTTTTTTTTACCTTTCTCTTTAGGTGGTTCAAATGCCGCTCAAACAGGTACATCCTGTCATGCCCCGGTCCCAAAATCCATAAGGACTAGAACACGTGGCTTGCCAGCAGACACATTCCATAGGTATACCCAATTTAATGGACCAATGGAAGGTTTCTTAAGCTGTAAAATAATCACATGGCAGGCACAATCTATACTCATCCACAGAACAAGAATCACAGAATAAGAAACATATCGTGCTAAAATAAAGGAATATAAAACTGTCAAAGAGAAGTATAAAATCACATAGAAAATCCATAGGTACAAGTCTTAGTGAAATAAATAATCACAACAATGTCTCAGATGAAAGTATAAAAATATCCACTACAATGTCTCAGCTCTGTCATAAAATAAAGTAAAGAAGTAAATATCCACCAGGTGCTACTCTGGATCAACCTCGTCGTCTACGGATGGTACAAAGGTAGAATAAACTCCCGGCCTGTACTCCTCAGCTAAATCTGGGAAAGAAGCAGGTCCTCAGGAGACATAATAAGGCACCTAATATACAGGCTAAAGTACAGTAAGTAAATGGAATATCGGGATATCTAACCAAACAAACGTGACACTTTGAGGACAACGTTCGCAAGCGCAAACATCTCCAAAGTAAAAGACCTCCGGGTCAGGCGTACATATAGCCGTAGCTCCGTAACGGAATCTCAACGGTAACTAAGAGAGAAACGTGGATCACAGGAAACATGCAATCTCTCCGAATCAATGTATATACATATATAAGAGTGTATGTGCACAGCATGGCCTGCGCAAGTAGTAGTCGTCCTTAACTCTCAAGAAACAATAAGTTGCAACCACAACTTACCGTTCTGACCTCTATCTAGATGGCAATCCGACGACACATCTAAAAGAAAGATAAAATGACACAAACACCCTTAACCTACAGGTATCAGGAATCAGGTATCTCAGGTAATCTGGCTCAAGTATCGGGTTAATATATGTGTCAATCACGTGTCGTATCCTACAGGTCTTTTATGGAAATAAATCCATAAATCTCATGCAGGCTCTATATATATATCAATACTAGACAACTCATTAGTTGAATGGCACCCAGATGTAATCCGGAAGCCCGTATCGGTATAATTCCTAAGGTCAAGTACAAGAGATAAAATAGAAATAAATAAATAATAAAATGAAACAAGAACTATATGACAGCAAGGTGCACTTGCCTGATTCCGTGCTGTGAATATGAAATACCGCTCCCGCATCCATGCCTCCGGAACCCGACGCTCCTAGATAATTAATTAACTAAATTAAGTCACTACTCAAGAAACTTACGATACGACTTAATTAGTCAAAGTAATGTGTTAAAATTATATTCAATCTTTCATGGAGCCATTTAAATCCATACAATCACACAAAGGTTTCACGAGACATCGAAACACAGTTTTTAGGTTTCCAACTCCGAATTAGTCAGTTATGTCCCTACTTCAATCATATACTTAAAAGTTATATAAAATTCATAAAAATATTATTTGAACTAATTTTTTACAGATTTATCTCTGATATTCCAGAATTAATATTTCTAAAGACATTTATGACTAGTTGATTACTAAGTCAGCTAGTCTACCCGAAACTCGCCAGGAACATAGTTAATGACTCAAAATTGCTAAAATAACCAAAATATATTTTAAACAGAAATAAAATACCTTATTTCACAAAATAATATTAGAGGTACAAGGGTTGAGTTATACTAAAAGTTTGGGACATTTTAGGTCAGCAGGTTACCCGTAAATAGCTAGTTTTGACCTATATTTTTCTCGACCAGATTAGAGTTGATAAAATCATGGAAAAATTCTTAAAAAAAATCATATTTTCTATATATTAAAACACATAAAATTCAGTTTCAAAAAAACCATTAATAACTTATAGTTCCTTCACAACGGGGTTGGAATCGACCCTATCGAAACATGAATATTACAACCATAATTTATGAAAATTTTATAGGTGAAAATACATAACAAAAGGTACCAAAATACTATTTTTAAAGGTTTAATAACAGAATTTCTACAGAATTAAAGCATGGATTTGAGATGAAAAAAGTAGGATTTCTTACCAAAAGTCCTTGCTAGTTGGGTTGTGGATGCTTCTCCTTGCCAAAGCTCCCACCTTTCTTGCTATCCTTGTTTGCTAATCCCTTCTTGGTGAGTTTGAAGGGGTTTACAATGGCTATAGATGGTTGGATGGGGAAGATAGAGTTTCTAGAGTTTGTTTCGGTGGTTGGATGGATGTATAGTGAAGAAGATGAGTTTTTTTTTGTGGAGGATGGAGAGATGTGTAATGGAGGGGATGATGTTATGAGGGCTATGGGGCTTGGTGCTGTCAAAATTTGAGGAAGGAAGAGAGTATGGTCGGCTATAGAGGTGGGAAAGAAGGAGAAATTAAGTTAGGATTAGGGTACAAAGATATATATATATATATATATATATATATATATATATATATATATATATATATATATATATATATTTCCCATATATATATATATATATATATATATATATATATATATATATATGGGAAATATATATATATATATATATATATATATATATATATATATATATATTATATATATATATATATATATATATATATATATATATATATATATATATATATATATATATATATTTCCTATATATATATATATATATATATATATATATATATATATATATATATATATATATATATATATATATATATATATATATATATATATGTATATGTATATAAAAAAAAAATATATATATATGTATATGTATATATATATATATATAATATATATATATATATAATATATATATATATATATATATAATATATATATATATATATATATATATATATATATATATATATATATATATATATTTTATATATATATATATATATATTTCCCATATATATATATATATATATATATATATATATATATATATATATATATATATATATATATATATATATATATATGGGCTTTACGGGTTTCATGTATGTATAGGATTGGGAATCCTTTTTTTCACCTTTTGGGATGTTCGGCCAAGAGGGGGGGAGTGCTTGGCCGACCACTTAATGGTGGGGGTCCACTTGATTGGCTTGGTTGTTTGATGAGTTGGCTAATTGATTTGGTTAGAGATTTAAATAGGTCTTTCCTAATATAGAACTAATTAGATCTATATATATAAATACAATCCAAATCTGAATAAATATAAAATATATGTGTTTATTAATGTATTTTAATGCCCAACATGCCTACACAGGTTTGGATTTGGTTTGGAGGAAGTTTGGGAAGGTTTGGTGCAACCGGGTCTCCTAAAAAGTCATAAAGGTTTTATAAACTAATTAATTAGATAAAAATATGACTTGTGCCATAATTTGAATTGTTAATATGCAAGAGACTAAAATATGACCATGGCATTCCTAACATGGCTAGTATGCTAGTTAAAGCATCCGCCTATACTAGGCATACCCTACTTTCTAGTCGTCTTGCACATTCAAACTCAATCATGAATATAGCCTTTCTATATAATATAAATAGGATAAAATAAATTAGAAATAAATAAAAGTCCAAATTAATATATTTTATTAAATTAAATATTCTTTTAATTTTGAGGGGTTTTATATCCTTCTCTCCTTAAAAGAATTTCGTCCTCGAAATTAAAATGATATAATATGAAAAATTGAAATCATTAACGAAACACAATAAATTACATACCTTGATTCTCAAACAAATGGGGGAATCACTATCACATAGAATCCTCGCGCTCCCATGTAGACTCGCCCGGTGAATAATGCTTCCAAGCAACTCGAACAAGTCTAATGGTCTGACCTCGTAATGTCTTCTCGCTATAGTCAAGAATCCCTATTGGCTGCTCCTCGTAAGATAAAGTCGGCCCCACAGTAATCTCAGAATGATCAAGCACATGACTAGAGTCTGCCACGTACTTTCTCAACTGTGACATATGGAACACGTCATGCACACCCTCTAGTGATGGAGGTAATGCAAGACGATAGGCCACTTCTCCTACTCTTTCGAGAATGTCGAAAGGACCGATGTACCTTGGGCTCAGTTTCTCCTTGCTACCAAACCGGATGGTACCTAGGGTCGGTGATATGTGCAAGAATACATGGTCACCTTCCTTGAACTCCAAGGGCCGACGATGTATATCCACTCAATGCTTCACTTTATCCACGTCACTCCAACAAACAGGCGATCTGCACTTCCTTCCATACAATGCCTCAAAAGGTGCCATCTGGATGCTTGCTTGGTAGCTATTATTATAAGAAAATTCAACCAAGTGCAAGTGATCCTCCCAAGATCCTTTGAAATCCAGCATACAAGTTCGCAACATGTCCTCGAGTGTCTGAATCATGCGCTCCGACTGTCCATCAGTCGGAGGGTGATATGCAGAACTGAACTTCAATCGAGTTCCTAGACTATCCTGCATACTCCTCCAGAAATACAATATAAATCGAGAATCACGATCTGACATAATGCTGACGAGTACACCATGCAACTTCACGATCTGCTTCATGTATATGTCTGCCAATACCTCGATAGACTGTCCTACTCGAAATGGCAAGAAACGTGCCGACTTGGTCAGTCGATCTACAATCACCCAGACTGCGTCCTTCCCGCTAGGGCTCCTCGAAAATCCAGTGACGAAGTCCATCGTGATATGTTTCCACTTCTACTCAGGAATAGAAAGTGGCTGTAGAAGTCCGGATGATCTCTGATGCTCGACTTTGACCTGCTGACAAACCAATCATTTAGCTACAAATCGTACAATCTTCCTCTTCATTCCGTGCCATAAAAATATTGCCTCAAATCTCGGTACATCTTTGTACCCCCCTGGATTGATAGAGTAGATAGAACTATGTGCTTTTTCCATCAACTCCTGCCGAAGCTCTCCGTTTGGAACATATAAGCGCTCTCTACACCTCAATGTTCCATCATCGTGAATCCGCAACCCTGTCTGCTCTCCTGCCTCAGTCTTCGCAAGGAGTCTTCTGAATCTCGTATACGTAGGCAATGTTGCCTTAATCCTCTCAACTAGTGAAGACCGAACTTCCAACTGTGCTAGAACACCTTCTGATCCCGACAATATGACTTTGATCTCAAGCTCCTGAAGATCCTCAAGCAAATGATGTTGTGTCGTCAAAAGTAAGCTGCAGGCTTCCTACTCAAGTCGTCTGCAACTACATTCGCTTTCTCCGGATGATACTGTAGCTTAATGTCGAAGTCCTTCATTAGCTCCAACCAACGTCTTTGTCTCATATTCAACTCTTTCTGAGTAAAGACGTACTTCAAACTCTTGTGGTCGGTGAATATCTCTATGCTCTCTTCATATAGATAGTGTCTCCAGAGCTTTAGTGCAAATATGACTGCAGCTAACTCTTGATCATGCGTCGAATAATTCTTCTCATGAGTCCTCAACTGTCTCGATGCATATGCAACTACCTTACCATGCTGCATCAGGACACATCCCAATCCACTGTCGAATGCGTCGCTATATACCACAAAGCCTCCTGACCCTGAAGGAAGAGTCAAGATCGGTGCTGTCGTCAAACGCTTCTTCATCTCATCAAAAGCCGTCTGACACTCTTCCGTCCAGATGAACTCCTGCTCCTTACGCGTCAACCGCGTCATGGGCTCTGCAATCCTTGAGAAATTCTCTAAGAACCTTCGATAGTATCCGACAAGTCTGAGAAAACTCCTCACCTGAGAAACTGATGTAGGCACTGGCCATGTCGCAACGGCCTCTATCTTCTCCGGATCAACTGAAAGTCCTTCACCAGAAATGATATGGCCCAGAAATGAGACCTTGTCTAAGCAAAAGTCACACTTACTGATCTTAGCATACAACTTCTCCTCTCTCAATACTCCCAACATAACTCGAAGATGCTCTTCATGCTCCTCATGGATCTTAGAGTATACCAGTATATCATCAATGAATATCACTACAAATTTGTCTAGATACTGGTAGAACACTTTCTTCATCAAATTCATGAACACTGCGGGCACGTTGGTTAGACCAAACGACATCACCAAAAATTCATAGTGTCCATACCATGTCCGGAAAGCTATCTTCTGAACGTCTTCCTTCCACACCCTGATCTGATGGTATCCGGACCTGAGGTCGATCTTAGAAAACACTCGTGCACCACTAAGATGATCAAACAGGTCATCGATACGCGGTAATGGATATTTATTCTTAATAGTTACCTCGTTCAATTTTCTGTAGTCGATGCGCGCATAGACCCGTCCTTCTTCGGCATAAATAAGACGGGCACTCCCCATAGAGAAGTACTAGATCGAATAAAGCCTTTATCCAGCAATTCATCTAGCTGGGCCTTCAACTCTTCTATTTCTTTTGGTACCAGCAGGTACACGTGAGAAGAAATTAGCTCAGCTCCTGGAACCAACTCTATGGTGAATTCAATCTCTCTGTCAGGTGGCAAACCGGAAAGGTCTTCTGGGAACATATCTTCAAACTCTGATACAACTCTCGGCAGTGTTGGCTCCTCCTATGCTATGTGGGCCTTTAGAGTGGGATGGATACCCTGCTCTGTCGCCCCTCGAAGAAACTTAAACTCCGGAAGACCTGGGGGGTCTAAAAATCATACTATCCCGACGACAATCTATTTAAATATTAGGAAAGCACGATACAGAAACAACGAAATAAGGGTCCCTAAGGGGATACTATGTGTCTATCTATCAAGTACGAGCATTGGTTTTTCAGAATAAGCGGAGATAAAAAAAAATAAAGAGTTCATGTGAGATGTGGTCGAATACAAATATGGGGTTCAAAGGCAATTGAATAGTTCAAAAAAAGATAGTTGTCAAGGTAGTTGCAGATGAGATCCTAAAGAGCAAGTGTATTTGTTAACTATATCTCAATCCACGTAAAATAATCATAAGAAGAGCGAACCAAGTGCGCTAGGTTGATCAGACCATGATGCACCAGTTCTGATTAGGCAATATGTTAGTGGGTGCACCCAATAATATATATGTCATGAACAAGCTCGATAAAAAAAATAAGCTTGTAAAACTAGTCTATAATAGCAGTATCAGTCAAGATAGTCAAAAAATATAAGTATTTGAGAAATAGTTCAAGTTTTTCAAAATCTAAAACTCGCCTGGTGTTCGTGCCAAAACAGTTATCCTACTGTCTTCTTGTCTTAGACTTTGATCGACAAATAGGTTATGGACCTCTTGATAACCTATTAGTGTCATTCAATAATGGGTTGTAAGACCAAAGGGTTGCTAGGTTGTGAGGCATACTACCCAACATACAAGAATTCAACTAGTAGTGTAAATGGAGCCTACAAGTCATCTTTCTAACTTCTTTTGAGAAATAAGATTCACGGTAGAAAAAGGAATCAAGGAAGATGCAGTTCAAGGCAGTCAAACGAGAGTTCAAAAATGGAATCAAGGAAGGAGATCAACTATGCGGATGAGATCCTATTTTAAGCATAATCCTAATTCGTAGGCTCGCTTGGCACAATCAAGTAACCAAGGCGATTTAACGAAGACCTGCATGGGCCACCACAAAAACATGTCACGTTCCAGTCCCAAAATCCATAAGGACTAGAACACATGGCATGCCAGCAGACACATTCCATAGGTATACCCAATTTAATGGACCAATGAAAGGTATCTTAAGCTATAAAATAATCATATGGCAGGCACAATCTACACTCATCCACAGAATAAGAATCACAGAATAAGAAACATATCGTGCTGAAATAAAGGAATATAAAACTGTCAAAGAGAAGTATAAAATCACATGGACAATCCATGGGTACAAGTCTCAGTTAAATAAATGATCACTACAATATCTCAGATGAAAGTATAAAAATATCCACTACAATGTCTCAGCTCTATCATAAAATAAAGTAAAGAAGTAAATATCCACCAGGTGCTACTCTGGATCAACCTCGTCGTCCACGGATGGTGCAAAGGTAGAGTAAACTCCCGGCCCGTGCTCCTCCGGAAAGATCTCGTCAGCTAAATCTGGGAAAGAACCAGGTCCTCAGGGGACATAACAAGACACATAATATACATGCTAAAGTACAGTAAATAAATGGAATATCGGGATATCTAACCAAACGAACATGATGCTTTGAGGACAATGTTCGCAAGCGCAGACATCTCCAAAGTAAAAGACATCCGGGTCAGGCGTACATATAGCCGTAGCTCCGTAACGGAATCTCAACGGTAACTAAGAGAGAAATGTGGATCACAGGAAACAGGTAATCTCTCCGAATAAATATATATACATATATAAGAGTGTATGTACACAGCATGACCCGCACAAGTAGTAGTCGTCCTCAACTCTCAAGAAATAATAAGTTGCAACCACAACTTACCGTTCTGACCTCTATCTAGACGACAATCCTACGACACATAAAAGAAAGATAAAATGACACAAACACCCTTAACCTACATGTATCAGGTATCTCAGGTAATCTGGCTCAAGTATCGGGTTAATATATGTGTCAATCACGTGTCGTATCCTACAGGACTTTTATGGAAATAAATTCATAAATCTCAGGCAGGCTCTATATATCAATACTAGACAACTCATTAGTTAAATGACATCCAGATGTAATACGGAAGCCCGTATCGATATAATTCCTAAGGTCAAGTACAAGAGATAAAATAGAAAGAAATAAATAACAGAATGAAACAAGAACTGTACGATAGCAAGGTGCACTTGCCTGATTCTGCGCTGTGAATATGAAATGCCGCTCCCGCATCCATGCCTCCGGAACTCGACGCTCCTAGATAATTAATTAATTAAATTAAGTCACTACTCACGAAACTTACGATACGACTTAATTAGTCAAAGTAATGTGTTAAAATTATATTCAATCTCTCATGGAACCATTTATATCTATACAATCACACACAGGTTCCACGAGACATCGAAACACAGTTTTTGGGTTTCCAACTCCCAATTAGTCAGTTATGCCCCTACTTCAATCATATACTTAAAAGTCAAATAAAAATCAAAAAAAATATTATTTGAACTAATTTTCTACAGATTTATCTCTAAAATTCCAGAATTAATATTTCTAAAGGCATTGATAACTAGTTGATTACTAAGTCAGCTAGTCTACCTGAAACTCGCCCGGAACATAGTTAATGACTCAAAATTGTTAAAATAACCAAACAAATATTTTAAACAGAAATAAAATATCTTTTTTCATAGAATAATATTAGAGGTACAAGGGTTGAGTTATACTACAAGTTTGGGACATTCTAGGTCAGCAGGTTACCCGAAAATAGCTAGTTTTGACCTATATTTTTCCCGACCAGATTAGAGTTGATAAAATCGTAGAAAAATACTTAAAAATCATATTTTCTTTATATTAACACACATAAAATTCATTTTTGAAAATAACTTATAGTTCCTTCACAATGGGGTTGGAATCGACCCTACCGAAACATGAATATTACAGCCATAATTTATAAAACTTTTATAGGTGAAAATACATAACAAAAGGTACCAAAATACTATTTTTATAGATTTAATAACATAATTTCTACAAAATCAAAGCATGGGTTTGAGATAAAAAAAGTAGGGTTTCTTACCAAAAGTCCTCGTTAGTTGGGTTATGGAGGCTTCTCCTTGCCAAAGCTCCCACCTTTCTTGCTATCCTTGATTGCTACTCCCTTCTTGATTAGTTTGAAGGGGTTGGCAATGTCTATAGATGGTTGGATGGGGAAGATGGAGTTTCTAGGATTTTTTTTCGGTGGTTGGATGGATGTATAGTGAAGGAGATGAGTTTTTTTTATGGAGGATGGAGAGATGTGTAATGGAGGGGATGATGTTATCGGGGCTATGGGGCTTGGTGCTGTCGAAATTTGAGGGAGAAAGAGAGTATAGTCGGCTATGGAGGTGGGAAAGAAGGAGAAATTAAGTTAGGGTTAGGGTACAAGTTGATATATATATATATATATATATATATATATATATATATATATATATATATATTATATATATATATATATATATATATATATATATATATATATATATATATATATATGGGCTTTATGGGTTTCATGTATGTATAGGATTGGGAATCCTTTTTTTTCCTTTTGGGATGTTCGGCTAAGAGGGGGGAGTGCTTGGCCGACCAGTTAATGGTGGGGGTCCACTTGATTGGCTTGGTTGTTTGATGAGTTGGCTAATTGATTAGGTTAGAGATTTAAGTAGGTCTTTCCTAATATAGAACTAATTAGATCTATATATATAAATACAATCCAAAATCTGAATAAATTTAAAATATATGTGTTTACTAATGTATTTTAATGCCCAACATGCTTACATAGGTTTGGGTTTGGTTTGGAGGAAGTTTGGAAAGGTTTGGTGCAACCGGGTCTCCTAAAAAGTCATAAAGGCTTTATAAACTAATTAATTAGATAAAAATATGACTTGTGCCATAATTTTAATTGTTAATATGCAAGAGACTAAAATATGACCATGGCATTTCTAACTAGGGGTGAGCGTCGGTATAATCGGTCGGTATTTGGTCGATTTTTTGGTATTTTTTAAAATCGGTATTTGAAAAATCAATACCAATATCGTATCATTTAGAATCGATTTTTTCGGTTTCGGTTAAATTGGTATTCGGTTGGTTTTTGTTTGGTATCGGTATTTTACCAATTAATATTTGATCAATTAACACACTTAATATTGTAGAACCTCTTAACCTATAATATATACTTTTTACTTTTTTTGAAGCATTAATTTTAAAGCCAAGCCTCTATCAATCAAACAATTAATCAAAATTATTAGAACAATATGTAACAAGTCGCAAACACCTAAAAATGAGTTTAAAATATCAAACACGGTCACTAAGTTTAATCTTTAGTATAAGTTTAAGTAACCAAAATTCACTTCAAAATTCTATGAGAACACAAAAACATAAGTTCAAAAGATCAAAAACTCAATTCTTAGCATTTTTAACATAAATTTAAGTCCACTAAAATCTATTCCAAGTTCTAGAAAACCAACCAAAACAAAGATAAAAATAAAAATAAGTAGTGTAAAATTAATCGTGAACAACATTAAAAAATGTGTGTGTGTGTGTGTGCGTGTGTGTGTGTGTGTGTGAATCGGTTCGGTTCGGTATTTTCGGTATGGTATTACACTCAAACCGTTACCATTAACATTATACCGTAATTTAGTCGGTTCGGCAATTCGGTATCGGTACATAATTTCGGTTCGGTTTTTCGGAATATTTTTAATCGGTATTCGGTCGATTTTTCGGTATCGGTCGGTATTTGCTCACCCTATTTCTAACATGGCTAGTATGCTAGTTAAAGCACCCGTCTACACTAGCATACCATACTTTCTAGTCGTCTTGCACATTCAAACTCAATCATGACTATAGCCTTTCTATATAATATAAATATGATAAAATAAATTAGAAATAAATAAAAGTTCAAATTAATATATTTTGTTAGATCAAATATTCTTTTAATTTTGAGGGGTTTTACACATCCACCGATAACCGACGGCGGGCCCACCAATACGTGCCTCGTAGGATAGATGCATTGGCAAATGCTCCATGGAGTCGAAGAACCCACAAGGGAACACCCTCTCTACACAACGTTACTACAATGTCCTTCTCTTGCTTTTCTAGACGATCGACAAGCAACTTAGTAGAACAAAGATCTCTGAAGAATATGCCCAACTCTGTCAACGGATCCCAAACGATCGACGGTAATAATTCTCGAAATACAATCGGAATTAACCTCTCCATAAATATATGACAGTCGTGGCTCTTCATACCCGTCAGTTTGTTCTCCTTTGGGTCGACGCATCTTCTTAAATTCGACACGTATCCGTCAGAAAATTTTAGGCCCTGAATGCACCTACAAAGTCTCACTTTATCCTCTCTGTCTAGTGAGAAAATTGCCTTAGGCTGCTTATACTTTCCATTGCCTTCCTTTATCAAATGCAACGCAGGACGTCTGCATATATCTTTCAAGTCCAACCTGGTCTTGGGATTGTCTTTCGTCTTTCTCTTTACGTCCATCATAGTATTAATTATGTTGTCAAACACATTCTTCTTGATATGCATGACATCAAGATTATGTCTGATCAGATGGGTGCTCCAATAAGGCAGGTCCCAGAATATACTTATTTTGCCCAATTATGAGTGCGGCCAAATTTATCACACTTGTATCCCTTTGTAGGCTCTTCGATAGCACTTGGAAAATCCTTGACCTCCTTCCATATCGTGCCTCCGGTCTATCTTGGCGGTGGATTAGCCTTCTCTATATCGTCTGCACGAAATGCATTCCTATTCATCCGGAACGGATGGTCCTTCGGCAAGAACTGTCGATGACAATCGAAGAAGCACGGTTTTTCTTTGTGTTTTAAACGAAAAGCCTTCATACGGTCCATGCAATACAGACATGAGAGACGACCATGAGTGCTCCATCCAGATAACATTCCATATGTCAAAAAGTCATTGATGGTCCACATCAGTGAGGCCCTCATCTAAAAATTCTGCTTTCTAGAAACATCGTAGGTGTTGGCACCTACTTTCCACAGCTGATTTAACTCATCTATCAATGGCTGTAAATACACATCGATGTTCCTCTTCGGATTGTTCGGACCCGGGATAATAGCGGTGAAAAACATATACGGAGTCTTCATACACATCCAAGGCGGTAGATTATACGGAGTGACGATCACAGCCAACACGAATACTGGGAGACCGAAAGTCCGAATAGGGTAAAACCGTCGGAGGAGAGACCCAATCTGACATTACGTGGATCCGAAGCAAAATCTGGATACTCTCGATCAAAGTGCTTCCATGCTTCCCCATCAGATGGGTGATCCAACACTCCTTCGATCTGTTCCCGTCTGTGCCAACTCATATTTTTTGCAGTCTTCTTCACCATAAACAACCTCTGCAACCGCGACGTCAACGACAAGTAGTGCATCGAATCGGTAGGCTTCCTTGCACCGGGAGTCCTACTTGAACTTGTTGCCTTATAGTGATTAGCACCACAAAATCTGCACACATCTTCATCTTTGTTGTCTTTGTAGTACAACATGCACCTGTTCTGACATGCATCAATTTTCTCGTATCCCATCCAGAGAGATCTCACCATCCTCTTAGACCGGTAGAAGTCTGTAGGTAACTTTGCACCTACCGGCAAGATCTCTATAATCAACTCGATGTTTCAGTTGTAGCATTCTTGAGACATGTTAAAATCGGACTTGATGCTCAGCATTCTTGTAACCACCTTCAACGGTGAATGATCCTCATAACCAGGATATAAAGGAGTTATTGCATTCTTTAGCAAATCCATGAACTTTGCAGCATCGGCATTCGGTGCCTCCTCTGCCGCATCATGATTGTCTGGATCGAAACTAGGCCTCGCAGCATAAAAAACCATGTTTACACACCCTTCATCGTAACCAGCGTGGTCATGGACATCCATATACAGGAAATTAGGCTCCAGCTCCGATGCTAAAGGCACAAGTTCTCCGTGTGACGACCACTGATAGTAATTCAGCATAAAATCTCTCGAGTACAAATGATATGTCATATCCTCTTCTGGATGATATTTCATGTTGCGACATCTCACACATGGACACTTAATTTTGGTACGGTCCATGTACTGAAGGAACGCCTTAGCGAACTACAGGAATTGCTCTATCCCATGTATAAATTTATCCCGCACACCGCACATGTCATCAGGATGATGATTATACATCCATGAACGATGCCGCAGATAGTAATTCATATCCATTTGACAATAATTCTGCAAAGATAGATACACATTATTCAAGTATATTCCAAATTGATGTATATAGACACATGAGTATCAAATGAGTGTCGTCACATGTTCAACAAGAAGGCCCCCTCTCTGACCCCCCTCTGACGCCCTCTACTTTCCTGCTTCTCATTCGACTCTCTCAATATTCTATTCAACATCATATGACATCTACCTTAACCTCAGCCAAGAGAAGTGTGGAAATATTAATGTTAACCAACGTTCACAGTATCGGTATCGGAATCAGTTTTGGTATCATTTACGGTTGATATCATGAATCTCATAGCTTCCGCTAGCAGAGCACAATGTAGAGCAAAACGTGAAGCAGAGCTTCATATTCAAAATATTATAAGAAAAAAAAGTTTTCGATTGGTGGTGGGACGAGTTAGAATCCTTTTTTGTCCCACCACCAATCAAAAACTTTTTACTTCTAATATTTTGAATATGAAGCTCTGTTTCACGTTTGGCTCTACATTATGCTCTGCTAGCGGAAGGTATGAGATTCATGATATCAAATATAAATGATACTGATAATGATACCGATACCAAAATCGATACTGTGAACCTTGGTTAATATTAATATTTCCACACTTCTCTAGGGTGAGTGTAGAAGCATAAAAATACTGACCGTATAGGTGTTATGTGGCCAAGTTGATCCAGACCGCAGAAGGAAGGTCCCTATGACAACTCTGCGGCCAAGTTAATCCAGGCCGGAGAAGGAAGGCTCTTAAGACCACTATGCGGCCAAGTTGATTCAGGCTACAGAGGAAGATTCCTGTGACGGCTATGCGGCCGAGATAAGGCAGGGATGCCCTGCGGCCAAGGGAGACTGTGACCTATTTTCGAGCCGTAGAAGGAAGGCTCCTATGCGGCTAAGTTAATCCAGGCCGCAGAAGGAAGGCTCCTGAGACCACTATGCGGCCAAATTGATTCAGGCCACAGAAGAAGATTACTTTGACAAATATACGGCCATGATGAGGCAGGGATGTCCTGCGGCCAAGAGCGACTGTAACCTATTTTCGAGCCGCATGAGCCTTATACGGTTTAAAATTCTCCAAACTCCCTCAACAGATGAATTCTACTTCATGGTAGGATACGTGGTGAATTGACAAAGTCTTGAACCACCCAGATATGTTGCAACAAAAAATCTCAACAGATACCCAGCTGGCAGCTAAAGACCGGGTCTTGATGCATTGTTCGGCCACGTGGCTACTTGACCACCTATGCGGCCCAAAATATGCCTCACCCAGAAGCATCTATAAATAGAAGGGTAGCACACCCATGCAAGGGGCTGAAAAATTCAAGAGCATTTTCTCAAGAGCAAAGACTGCGTCCGATAGTCCAAGGAGTAAGGTAGAGTTTTTACACTTCTTTCGAGCCTCCACCGTCACCCCCCAGAATCTAAACTAAAAAATTGTACTTAGATTGTTTCCTAGGATTTCTTTCTAGGCTCTCTTTTGTACTTGAGAGTTTGCAATCAAATTCAGTTCCTATGTAGTTCTTGTTTTGATAATTAATGGAAAACACGATGACGACTCTGCTGGAGATTTCTTTCTCTACCGATGAGAAATTGGTGACGCTATCTGACACGTCCATGTTCAGCTCTACGTAGCAGATGCTTGTTGTTCGCTTTGATCAACAAGCATTCGAGAAAATGCTCTCCGATGGGAGCACCAATCCATCACAGAATCGAGCCAACCCGAAAAAAGCTCGCAGGACACGGAGGCCCAAGACCACTTTCCCTTGCCAGGCTCTGGAAGGAACTCCTTTCGCCACTCAAGACGACGACCAAAGCTCCCATGCGGTCTCACTTTGAACCGCAGAGGACCCCGCTGTCCCTGAATCCGGCGGAGGAAAACACTACGATGCTGGACTATTGGGGGCACAGAGGAAATCCATGCGATCAAAGAAGAGACCACATAAGAGGGGCGACCGCAGGCAAGTGGCCTATGCGACAGCCAATCCCGGTCGCAGACAGGGTGCCCCATGCGGCCCCAATAGAAGCTCCGTCTTCGATCGTATCTCATGCGGGCCAGACATCTGCGTCCCACAGGGAACATTAAAGATGCCAAGTTGGACTCTTCCTACTATGCACCTTTGGGTGCTAAGTCGAAGAAGTCGAAGAAGTCGAAGTCTAGGTTAGTGCGGGCTCAAAAAGTCCAGCCAACTGTCCAATCTGCTGACCGTCAGCGGGGACCGTTAGTCGTTACATGGGCCCCTGATGGAAAGTTGTACAGAACCTCCCACGTCCAGCCCTCGACGGCAAACAGACAGGGTAGGTCCCAAGAGTCTTCCCGTAATGATCTAGAGCAAGTACTTTTACTAGCCTCAGATTAGGGAGCAAACATGATACCTACGCACCCGTGTGCCCGAGATACCCGGGCCCATAAAACGGATGCGAAGGTAGATCAATCTGCTCTTGACTTGCGAGAGGGGCTCATCCACAAACGAAAGAAGAGAGAGGCAACCTTGGCGTGCGGTGAGCCCTCTCTAGGATATCATTTTACCCAAGTCGTCATCAACTGCTGCTGCAACAAGTCGATAGCACCCAAAGACTGGCAGTCCGTCTTCCAACGACTGCAACAGCCAGCACCTGTTCGACGACAACTCGAGAAACAAGTACAAATTTCGAAAGACGAGAAATTTCCTTTCACCTCCTGTAATTCGACTCGGAAGGTTCCTGCCGGCAAGGGAGGAAAGAAGACAGGCTCCTCCAGCTAGGCAACCTCAGCCAGTACGACAAGGAAACTCTCATCTGGAGGAATGTCGCTGATGATCACATGGGGTGTCTACCTAGGCACCTATTCAAGAAAGAGGCTTCCAACACCCGGGGGTTCATCCTCGATATCCCTGGGGGTGAACAAAGCCTGGGGCAGTAGTCCCCTGAACGTATGCGACAACCCGGTGTTTAAAGATGATGCACAGGGGATAGCGATCCATTAGAATTATGCAACAGACTTGGATGTCCCCGAGGGTGACTGCCTTCGCCAAGACGATGCAGCTTCCTGCGTAGGGGGTAACACCCCTTTCGAGTCCGAAGAGGAGGACATTCTGACATTCTTCGACGATTTCTCTGTACGAGGGTACGACACGGAAAGCACATCCTCTACGGTCCCCTCCGTCTCTCCCCACGTGCGGACGGTATTTATGGCGGGAGATGATCACGAAGGGCCTAGTGATTGACAACGTCTAGAAGTGCTTGAAGCCATGGTCCTAACCTTGGTCAAGTCAGTAGACGAGATCAAGGTTCCCTTGCTGACTCAACCAGCAAGGACACCTGGACAAACAAATTTGGGCCCCACAGTCAACGCGGACTTAAACACGACCGCTCCTCCTCTGGGCGACAATACTCCTGGAATATCCGCTCCCTCAGCTGTAGACGAGGCCAGGGAGACAAGAAGAGATGTTCAGGAGCTTCGAGCAATGTTCAATGCCCGAGACTCCTCCCGGGACCTCAGAATACGGCAGTCGTATCCCGTTGCATGGAGAGATGTTCCTTTTCCTCCACGGTATAAACTGTTTCATATCAATTCATATGATGGAATGACCTCTGCTAGGTGGTACATGACTTATTTTGAGGTCACAACAGACCACTTGCCATATAATGATGCCATCCTCACACGACTATTTGTCGGAGCATTGGAGGGAATCGCGTTCGACTAGTACCGCAACCTCCTAGACAACTGCATCTATTCTTTTGACGGCTTCAAACACATGTTCCTGGAAAGGTTCTACAAAGTAGGGCATGATGTGACAATATCGTCTCTTATGGACGTCGTTCAGGGAGAAAGGGAGCTAACGAGAAACTACATCGAACGGTTTCGCCAAACCGCGATGAGATTGCCCCAAGGCAATCCGAAAAGCTCTTTGATTGAAATCTTCCAAAAAAAAGTTGCTCCCCGCAATCAGCCTCTAGATGGACGAAGATCAATTCAGGGATTGGACGACTTTTATCATAAGCGCTACAAATACGGAAACAAAGTTGAAGAAGGCTCGCCAGCTGGGATTACACATCCCAGATGCAGAGGACAAGGGCAAACGTCCTAATACCTCCAATAACAACAACAGTGGCAGCACCACCAATAACCGGGACACCAAAAGCAAATAAGCCATGGTCGCTGGTACAACTAAAAAGCTTGAACAAAAGCAAGCGGAAGTTCTGAGGCCCAAGGAGATGACATACTCTTTTGAAGATAGCTATGTCAAGCCTATCTTCGGCATGCTCCTGAAGGCGGGTAGGATCCGACTCCGTGATGTAGAGCGTGAGCCTCGAGCGGCGGACATCGAGGATCCAAAATATTGTCACTTCTACCGCTATGTCCACCACCCCACACAAGAGTGCTTCACATTAAAGCGGTACATCCACAACCTCATAACTCCAATGCTCTGTCGCTAGATTTCAAAGAGGTTACTGTGGCTGCAAACATGGTATCCATTCAGTTCGGCGACTTTCCTCCAATGAAAACTCAAGACAGGGTAGTACCCGTTCCCCGGGCAACGATGGAGGTTACTAACCTTCCACCTGTCTGGGACCAGATGACTGGATTGGTGCCTCTCACCACGTCACGAGAAGAGGTCTCATGGGTCCACCTGGACTTAGTGCCCGAAGTTACCCATGTGGTACCATCCTCAAAAAGCAAAAAGAAGGGCAAAAAGTCCAGATCCTGCAACACAATCTCGGCCGAAGCTGAGGAGACGGTGGCCGTTGTTACCCGGTCCGACGTACAATTCTAGCCCACTCTGGATAATTCAGTCGAAGACCCTCAGCCGACAACGCTGTCTGCTACTAATATTCCGGGCTCAGCCTCCACCGGCAGATAAATCCAAGCTGAAGGAAACTCGTTTCGACAGGCCGCTCCGTAAGGACATATCTCAGGGGCTGGAGAGACCTTACAACTTTGACATACTAGCACAACTGGCTAATATGCCAGCAAAGTTATCATTATACGAGCTCCTAAGGCTCTCCAAGACGTCGTATTGAGCGAAGCACTCCAGAATGCTGATGCCTACTTAGCTCAGGTACAGCCCACAGGGAAAGACTCGTCAGTAGATCTCCAGGGCAGCAATTAAGCAGATGTAATGCCCAATATCATATTTATCCCACAGGACATGTTAATCAAAACCAACTTGCATGATCGCCCTTTGTACTACAATAGATACATAGGCGACATCAAGGTGGATCGGATGCACATCGATCCTGGCTCGTCAATAAGCATCATTCTGAAAAGCTTGCTTCAACTCCTGGGCATCCCTATGCACTGACTAGCATCGACCAACACTGCCATTAGCGGTTTCAACTCGGAAAGAAGCTATCCTCTGGGAAAGATTCGCTTGAAATGTCTGATAGGTGACCTGAAGATGGAGGTTACCTGCTATGTCACAGACGCAGATGTGTCCTACAATATCCTCTTGGGGCGCCCATAGATACATGACTATATGATCGTGCCGTCTACGCTCCACCAGTGCTTCAAGTATGTCAGTAAGCACGGCTTCGTAAAGACGGAATTCGCCGACATCGATCCCTTGAAAGGGGTTGAGTCTTACTATTCGTCTGAGGCTTGTCTATATGAAAAATCTAAACAACACACAATTGATGTGTGGACACAAAATGAATTGGAGGCCACAACAGGGTTAGAGGAACCTCTAAAAATCTATCTACAGGCCCGTAAACCAGGCAAAGCCGCACCCCTTGTCGCAACTTTTCATAAAGAAGTGCTCGGTTCCCCCGTCCCAACCTTACAGTTAGAACCGATGGTCATTCGACTCCCGAGGTCTAGCTAGGAGCCGAAACCCATTATGGAGCCGATGGTGATCCGATTGCCGAAATTCAATCAAAGGCGAACGGAAGATGCAAGGTCCTCTGTGGAGCCGATGGTAATCCGATTGCCGAAATCCAATCAAAGACGAATGAAAGATGCAAGGTCCTCTGTCAAGCCGATGGTTATCCGCCTCCCCAAGACGAGCCGACAGCCAAGTGTTGATCCAAGACCCTCAGACAAGCCGATGCTACGAGCAGAACCCTTGGTGGTCAAGCTGCCTAGGATGTCGCTCCAGCCTCTGGTCACACAGGGGGTTGCTGAAGAGGAGGTTGAATTAGTAAAATATCTGGTTGCACATGTTGATAGTCCCTCTGCTGATGATGTAATTCCTCTAGAAAAGATACCTTATTTCATAAATAAAAGGTTGTCGTTGAACTATCCTGAGCGCAATAAGCTTAATCTGATGTATGCTATGGAGCATGGTCGGAACATTAACCTGCACACACAGGTGACAACCGTCTATACCGCGAACAGACTTACTCCCATTAGAGGTGCCTACTTCCTAGTCCCAGCTAAAAGAAAAGGCGATCACACAATCATCTTCGGCCAAAAAGAAGGTCCTCTACCTTTTATGACAGAAGAATTCGATTTCGAACCCGACACTGGAAGATTGCCGCTCTACCTGTATAGTTCCTATGCCAAATACTTCATACAAAAGCAGGGGTACGATATGGAGACTACCCAGGCCTGAACTACGGCAACGGTCGCCTCTGCAGTTGCCAGTCCCGACTGGGAAATCTCGAGATTTTTACAACAAGTCCAGATACGGCCTAGGTTATGTTACACAAGCAACAACACCGAGAGTTCCGATGAGGAATGCAAGTGGCATTCTCACTCATCCGAATCACCCACTTATGATTCCGATGATAGCATTGGGGATATATTCAGACAAACACTGTCTGTCAACATAGCATATACTGACATTCAGGAAGAAGACGAAGATCTACCCGAATTTCTTGAATTGGAGCCATGGGTCCAACAGCTGGATGTACAATGGGAAAAGCGCTTTGAACAACGAGACCCTCCCACTGAAGATGAGGTCATGCAAGTTGACTTCGACGACGAATCCTCCTCAAAGCCAATCTTCATCAGTAAAATCCTGACGAACGATGGGCGGGAGTCGCTGTTGCAATTCGTCAGAGAATATATCGATGTCTTCGCTTGGAGCTATGAAGACATGCCAGGGCTAAACCTTGAGATTGCACTTCATAAGCTCAACATTCACCCAGATGCAAAACCAGTCAAACAACAGCAACGACGGTTCCGTCCGGACATCTTGAATTCTATCAAAACTGAAGTAAACAAGCTTATAGCTAGTGGCTTCATTCGTGAGGAATGACACCCAGATTGGGTAGCTAATAGAGTACCCGTCATCAAGAAGAATGGGAAGATCTGAATTTGCATCGACTTCCGTAACCTGAATACGGCATGTCCTAAGGATGAATTCCCTCTTCCCATCACAGACATAATGATCGATAATACGTATGGCTTCGAATGCACGTCCTTCATGGATGGCTTTTCAGGATACAATCAAATCAAAATATTTCCTGATGATGAGAAGCATACGTCATTTCGAACACCGATCGGCGTATATTGTTACACAGTAATACCGTTCGGCCTAAAGAACGTCGATGCTACATATCAACGAGCTATGAGTGTCATCTTCAGAGACCACTTACGCAAGACGGTGGAGTGTTACATTGACGATATTGCTGTCAAAAGCCGCTTCAAAGATGACCACTTACACGATTCGAGGAAAGTGTTCGACCTCATACGAGCGTACAATCTGAAGATGAATCCCACCAAATCCTTTCTGGACGTGTACAGTAGAAAATTTTTGGGCTTTGTCATTACCTCCCGGGGTATTCACATAGACCCCGATAAGACAAAAGTAATCCTGGAGATGAGTCCACCGAGGAACCTCTGCGAACTTCGAGGCCTTTAAGGAAGACTAGCCTATATCAGGAGGTTCATATCTAACCTCTCAGGACGATGTCAACCATTCACACAACTCATGAAGAAAGACGTCTCTTTCGTATAGAATGAAGAATGCCAATGCGCCTTCGATGATATTAAGGAATACCTGTCGAATCCGCTAGTTCTGGTAGCTCCGGTCGTTGGAAAGTCCTTCCTGCACTATATACGGGCAATGGAACACTCTCTCGATGCTTTACTGGTACAAAACAATAACGTGAGGCATGAACAAGCCATCTATTACCTCAGCCGAATGATGGTGGGTGCGAAGCATAGGTACACCACCGTGGAGAAGGAATGCCTTGCTTTGGTGTTCGCTATTCAGAAGACACGATACTATGTGACAATACAGACCATCCATGTTGTCTCACGAGTCAACCCCCTCAGGGTTCTCATAATCAACCCAGGCGCACTCAGTTCTCGTCTAGCCACCTAGGCGATATTGTTGTCCCCCTACGACATGGTTTTCATTCCGCAAAAGGCTGTCAAAGGTCAAGCCTTGGCCGATTTCTTAGTAGCCCACCCAGGCTCAGAAACAGCCAAAATCTATGAAGAAATCTCAGACAAAGTTGTCAACTCAAACATGACTTCACATGATGCCGTTTGGCGAATGTTCTTGGACGATGCTTCAAGAACGGGGCCCCAAGGTATTATCATCGCTGGAGTCGGGATAGTATTAATTTCTCCCTCTGGATTGGTAGTCTATCGGGAGTAGTCTCTCTTAGAGCCCTGTTCAAATAATGTGGCCGAATATAATGCTCTGGTCATCGGGTTTCGACTCGCAAAAGAAGTGGATACCTAGAAGCGTATGACGACTCGCAGTTAATTGTTAATCAAATCCGAGGCTCGTACGAGGTCCGCAACGAGGACCTGATTCCGTATCACCAGACATCGATTACCATCATTACAACCTTGGAGGGGTTCTTTTTAGTGCATGTTCCTAGGCTCCAAAATATTGAAGCCGACACCCTAGCAGGCCTCGCCGCTTCCTTGGCAGTTACGAATTATGTTCATCATCTAGTCGACGTGATAGGTCATGAGCTGGTCTGTCCCAAAAACAACGTTAAACTAGGTACAAGTTACTCCACCCAGACAATCAATGACATACAAGACTGGAGACTCCCGTTCATCGACTTTGTAGTCTATGAAATTCTATCGGAGAATGTGAAAGAAGCAACTTCAATCAAAAGGCGTTCTCTCAGATTCTTTTATTATACAGAAACAAAAATGCTATATCGACGATCCTACGATGGAATACTGCTACGCTGCCTATCAAATACAGAAGCCAAAGAAGCCCTACGCGAGATTCACGATGGCGTTTGCGGCGCTCACCAACCTGGCCCGAAGTTGCAGGACCGTCTCCGCCGGATGGGCTATTACTGTCCTACGATGGTAGCAGATGCGGTCGATTATGCAAAAAATTATAGAGCTTGTCAGATCCATGTAGACTTCATACATCAACCATCCAAATTCTTGCATCCAACAATGGCCACTTGGCCATTTGAAGTATGGGGAATGGACGTTATTGACCCAATCACCCCGCCGTCATCCAAGGGGCACCGGTTTATACTTGCAATCACCGATTACTTCTTTAAGTGGGCGGAAGCTATTCCTCTTGCAGAGGTAAAGACATCAAACGTGATTAGTTTCATAAAATATCACGTTATCTACCATTTTGGACTGCCCCGGAGGATTATTTACGACAATGGTCCGCAGTTCGTAAGCCATGCTTTCTATCGATTCTGCGACAAAAATCGGATTCAAAATGTGGCTTCAACGACATACAACCCATCGGCTAACAGTCTGGCTGAAGCTTTTAACATAACCATAATCAAGCTTCTCAAAAAGTTTGTGTCTTTGAACAAGCGCGACTGGAATAAAAAGCTGGGCGAATGCTTATGGGTGTACCGTACTACAATTTAGACGGCTACAAGAAATACACCGTTCTCTCTAGTTTACAGGAGCGAGACGGTTCTTCCATTAGAGACGCAGATCTCCTCGCTTCGTGTGCCCCTTACTTACCGGTTGACGTCGGACGATAACTACCGTCGACGGCTACAAGAACTGGAAGCCCTAGACAAGAAGCATTTACAAGCTCAACAAAGCATCCATCTCTATCAAGCACGCATCTCTCGAGCTTTCAATAAGAAAGTCAAGTAGAGAACATTCCAAGTAGGCGATCTCGTCTTGGCCGTTCGCAGACCGATGGTCATGACTCACAAAATCGTCAGCAAGTTCCAGCCCAAATAGAAGGGCTTATTTTTCATCGAAACCGTATTCTCCAACGGCGCATACCGGCTCGCAAAACAAATGGAGACTTGCTTATGATGCCCATAAACGACAAGTTTCTGAAATAGTACTATGCTTAAAGACATGCTCATACTTCCTTAACTACTAAATCTCCTAGACTGTCGAGTTATGTACACCAAGTACCTATGAACTTACACTCTACTAGCTCCGAGGGGATTCACATCGCATCTCCCTGGGTGACAAGTCATGTATACTGATACCTCTGAACTTCCACTCTAATGCTTCACCTCGTCGGAGTCTGCCAGGTTCTTTTTGTTTCCTTTGAGCAAACTTCTTGGTTTTGATTGTCATTATATCACGTCCACATTACCTCTGATATAGATAATCTCCTAACTTAACACCTGTACCCAATCTGGGATAAAGTCACGGTGTTAAGGCCACAAAACCTATCACGTCCATATTATCTCTGTTAGGTTTTGTTTCAAAATCTATTACTCGTACCACAAGTGCACAAAAGGGTAATAGGTCCACCAAAAAATCGTTCAAATCTATTACTCGCACTGCCGGAGCACAAAAGGGTAATAGGTCCACAAAAAAATCATTCAAAATTTATTACTCGTACCACAGATGCATAAAAGGGTAATAGATTCACAAAAGTCCCCCAGTGGAATGTCCTTTGCCAACCACAAATGCTGTATTAGGCCATCTAGTACAGGCACCTCAGATGATATAAGTAAAGAATAAAGGTAATGTACACTTTTATTCATGGGACTACGTCCCCAACGAAAAAAGGAGAGCCATAAGACCCACTACAACTACATCTGCTCATCAGCAACATATAGTTCAGTGAGTATCGCCTCAAGCTGTGCCATTGAGCAGTCGATCTTCAGTTTGGCCCGACGTTCAGCTTCTTGGATCAGCTTCGCAGCATCCTCAAGATATGCATGAGCCTGCCAATTGTCGTCCACTTTCTTCAGCGTACCCTCCAGAGCAGCAGAGGCCCTTGTGACCTTGTTGGTCTCTTCACAAATCAGCTTTCTCTCTTGACGGGTAGCTTAGAGTTCAGTCTCCAGGGACGCCAGCTTAGCCTAGAGTTGTAGGATTTGCTTATTGGCTTCGACAATCGCACGGGTCGTGGCCTCCTCACGATTTAAGGAATCCTTTCCCTTACGGCTTAACTTGTCGTACTTTAGAGACATTTTTTGAAGGTCTTTCTCTAAAGCGGGTTTGGTCGTCTCCCGTATAGCCTTCACCTTATCCAAGGCCGTTAGGAGGAACGCACGCTCCTGGTCCACCATAAGGGGCATGTCAACTTGCTGTAGTTTCTGCAGTTGGGTCAGGCACTGATCATCCTCTACCAGTTTGTGCTCAAGAAAATCAACCATCCCTTCTCTACCCGAAAACATTTTTAACAGTTCAACTTGGCTGCGAGCACAATGACGGGCCACGATAAACGACGTTCCTCGCCGTAAAGCAGCATCGACCCCCCATCTTAAGTGGCAGTAAAAGCTTTCGACTATATCCTTTGACGATTCGTCTATATTCTCCAAAGAAAAGGGCGTCAAAGGAATAGTAGCCGAGAGAGCTGAAGGTGTTTGGGAAGGCGACGCAACAGAGCTTGACGACCCTGTCAAAAGGGAAGCAAACTTTGAGTGATACGATTCTCGCACAGCAGCAATCTCTTCCTCTGTGGCACGAAGGAGTCGGAGACTAGACAACTCGGATAGCTCGAATTTCGGGAAAGGGACAGCATCAACCGACCTCGCATCCACCGATGCGGGCGTAGGAACCACTGTAGAAGCATGGAAAATATTAGAATAAAAGCATAGATAGCCCATGCGGCTTTGGGTAGCAAGCCTATGCGGCTCATACTGGAGTTGCCCCATGCGGCCCGAAAGAAGACCCTCAGACTCATGCGGTTCGGGGATATATGCGGTTCAGCAGGAACATGCGGCTCAATTGACGCCACGTGTGATCCCCCCACAGCTGGCTACGGGAGTAATGGCCTCATTTAATGCTCTGACACGACTCGACGGCTGCGACGTCTCTGACATAAAGCGTCATAATGGCTCTGCCATAATGACAGACTCCTCGGGGAAAGAAGACAATCTCTGACCCGATCTGTCAGAAATCCTAGATTGCCACGTGGCAAAAGTCTCATGCAGCTCGGGTAGAGAACAGCTTCATGCGGCTCATTGAGGAATCACTCTAATATGATTAACAGGAATCCGCCATATGCGGTCCACCCATAGCCCGGTCTATGCGGCTCAATACCATGTTAACTCAGGCGGCCCACAGAAACTATGCATATACGGCTCATGGAGAGATCGTCCCCTGCAGCTCACAAAGACTACGAATATACGGCTTACGGAAAGCTCGTCCCCTGCGGCTCGATAAGGCATTGACTCCTGCGGTTCACGAAGAGTATCTCCCTGCGGTTCAAGTGTTGGTCACCCTATGCGGCCCTGGCAGGACCTTCAATTAAAACACGTGGCACTGAAGATTCAACAGAATCCCACGAGAATATTTGACATCAGTATCATAATTGCCGAGATCAGGTCATATCATTTATCATCAAGCCAATAGGACACGTGGCGAGCAATCAAATATTGGCATAATCAATCACGAGGATTTAAAGCGGTCAGCATTAACTGCTCATAAGATTTGGTGCTATCAGCATTAGTGGCCGAGATTCATTATGATCAGGATCAAGGGCTCAGATAGAATGAAGGAAGCGCCGACATTCCAAACAGATAATCATCAGCAAACCCTAATGATCATACCCCACTCCTATAAATAGCCAGCATCCTCCCCATGCAAAAAAAAAAAGAGGAGAGAGAGAGAGGTCGGCAACAAAAAAATAAAAAAATAAGAAGAGAGAGATCTACACAGAGAGAGCTCCCCCTTTCTTCTTGATACTCACAGAGAGAGAGAAGCCAGGAGAGCAACCCGAGGAGAGTAAGAAGAGCCTTTCTTCGTCAACGCCAAGCAGATCTTCCCCGAGCCAAGGCTGCATACTGATCGTCCAAGGAGTAAGGCAGAGCGGCCGTCGCTTTCCCGAGCCTCTATCGTCACCCCCCAGAATCAAAAATAAACAATCGTACTTAGTCTGCTGTACCTAGGTTTTCGTCCCTAGGCTTTCTTTGTACGAGCGAGTTTGTATTGTGAGTCTAAGTTCAGTCCTCCGATAATTGTTCTGTTCTTTTACAATCAATGGCAAACACGATGGCGACTCTGCTGGGGACTAACTTCTCCACGGCTGAGGAGTTGGTGACGCAATCGGATGCAGCCAAACTTGGCTCCACACAACAGAAGATGGTCGTCCGCTTCGACCAACAGGCGTTCGAAGAGATGCTTTCTGAAGGCAACGCTGGCCCGGTCCAGAAACGCACCCGCACCACGAAGGCTCGCAAAGAGTGGAGGCCAAAGTCATTTGCTCCTCCCCAAGCCCTCGATGGGATACCCTCGGTCGCTCAAGACGGCGAGAAAGATTCTCCTGTGGCCCCACTTCAGATCGCAGACACCTCTGCTGCCCCCAAGTCCGGCAGAAGAAAACACTATGATGCTGGACTTGCAGGGGCAAAGAGGGTCTCTGCTCAACCTGAACCGCAGAAGGGTATTAGCCGCAGAAAGAAAATCTATGCAGCCACAACCGTCAACCACACAAAGAAAACTTATGCGGCCACTTCTGTCAGCCGCATAACTTATGCAGCTACAGTTCCCAACCGCATGGATGAGATTCATGCGGCTAGTAAAGTCAACCGCTTGCAGAAAACCCATGCGGCCACAGATGCCAACCGCATGCGGACAGCCTGCATGGCCGTGACTCCTAACCGCATAAGAACTCGTCCCACAACAGAAGACAGTCGCATGCAGATAGCCTGCACGGCACCCAACGCTAGCCGCATAGCGTCTCTACCGCGCTTTTCTCGATCAGTTTTCGACCGACTCTCATGCGGTCCTAACTCTGATCAATCGCTGGATGAGAATCCAGACTCTGTGATACCTAATGTGGACTCTTCCTATTACGCACCCACAAGTGCTAAAAAGAAAAAGTCTAGGGCAGCGGGGACTCATCAAGTCCAGACAGCTGCCCCAACCTCTGACTATCGGGGCGTCCCGCTGAGTATCACGCGGGCCTCTGACGGGAAGTTGTATAAAACCACTCGAGTCCAGCCCCCGGCGGCAAACGGACAAAGTGGTTCCTCTGACCTGCGTGAAGCTATCCTCCACAAACGCAAGGAAAGAGAAGGAGCCTCAGCGTGCAGAGAGTCCTCACAGGGACGTCACTGCACCCAGATTATCGTCAACTGCTGTTGCAACAACACGGCAGTAACAGAAGACCGGCCATCCGTCTTCCAAAGATTACAACATCCGAGCTCGGAAGACGAGGCACCTCCCGTTGCCTCCTGCAATTCCGCGCAAAAAGTCCCCGTAGAGGGGAGAGGGAAGAAGACAAGCATCTCCAGCCCAAACGTGTCAACTATTGCAGCTAAGAAGCCGTCGTCTAAAGGATTATCCTCTACTGGAGTATTCCAACACACCCGTTCAAAGACGAAAACTGCTATAGTAGGAAGTTTGCCGTCTACGTCATTGGGGGTCGTCGGAACTGGGGGTAGCACTCCTCCAAACCTCTACGACAACCCGACATTCCAAGAAGACAGACTGGAGGAAGCAAATCCTCCGACGGATACAACAGATACCGACGTCCTCGAGGACGTCCTAAATGAAGCAAGTTCTGAAGCTGGGGGTACTGTTCCTTCCGAGTCCGAACCTGAAGAGAACATCCCCACATATCCCGATGATTTCTCGATGCATGAGTATGACTCGGAGGGCATGTCCGCCACCTCTCCTCCTGTCACTCCTCACGTGAGGACGGTATTCGTGACAGACAACAGCCAAGGTGGTTCCGGCGATCGCCAACGTATCGACACTTTGGAGGCCATACTGCACGCCTTGGTCAAGTCCGTAGATGAGATCAAAGCGGCACTTCCTACTCTGCAGGGAGTGACACCTGGTCAGACAAGCACGGGTCCCACGAACAACATAGATTCAAATTCAGCGGCACCAAACCCGGGCAATAATGCTCCCGAGATAACGGCCCCTACCGCGACAGATGAGGCCCGAGAAGTAAGGAGAGAGGTTCAGGAGCTTCGAGCGATGTTCCACGCCCGAGAAAATTCTCAAGACCTCAGAATACGGCAACCATACCCAGCTGAATGGAGGGATGTGCCCTTTCCCCCAAGATATAAGCCGTTCAATATCAACCCATATGATGGTAAGACTTCAGCAAGCCGGTACATCACTTACTTTGAGGTCACTACCGACCATCTGCCCCATGAGGACGCCATCCTCACACGGTTATTCATTGGGGCATTGGAAGGAGTCGCCTTCGATTGGTACCGCAACCTGCCAGATAATTGCATCCACTCCTTCGCTGGCTTCAAGCGCTTGTTCTTGGAGAGGTTCTATGAGGTAGGGCAGGACGTCACAATGTCTACCCTCATGGACGTCGTCCAAGGAGAGAAAGAGCTGACAAGGAATTACATTGAGCGGTTTCGTCAAACCGCAATGAAGTTACCATCTGGCAACCCGGACTCTTCCTTGATTGAAATTTGCCAAAAGAGACTACTCCCAACAATTAGTCTCTGGATGGGCGAAAGTCAATTCAAGGACTGGAAGGCCTTTATCATCAGCGCTACAAGTGCCGAGGAACGATTGAAGAAAGCTCGCCAACTGGGGTTGCATATCTCAGAGGGAGAGAACAAGGGGAAGCGTCCCAACGCCAGCAACGACAATGGGGGTAGCCCCTCCAACCGAGACAACAAAGGCAAGCAGGCCATGGTGACCGATACAGCCCAGAAGCCCGAGCAACAGCCAGCGGACAAATAATGGCCTCAAATCACTTATTCTTTCGAAGACGGCCACGTCAAGCCTATCTTGGACATGCTTATACAAGGAGATAGAATTCAACTTCCTCCACCAAGGCGGGAACCTCGGCCTGCTGATTTGGAAAATCCGAAGTTCTGCCATTACCACCGCTACGTCCACCATGCTACACACGACTGCTACCAACTGAAACGGTATATCCAGAACCTCATCGATTCAAACGCTCTGGCTATCGACTTCGAGGAGGTAACCGTAGCAGCCAACATGGTGTCCGTACAATTCGGCAATTTCCCTCCAACAGAGACTCAAGACGGTGTCATGCCCATCCCTCTGGCAACAATGGAAATCACTAACCTTCCGCCTGCCCGGATTCAAACTCCCGGCCTAATACCCCTCACCATATCACGAGGGGAGATCATGTGGGTCCATCCAGACCTAGTCCATGAGGTGACTCAGCCCACTTTATCCTCTAAAAAGAAAAGTGGAAAGGTCAGATCATGCCGCACCGCCTCGGCAGAGGAGGAGGAAGTCTCAACCGTCACTACCCGATCTGGAGCACAAGCCCAACCAGTGGCCGAGAATCCGACTAATGATCAGCAGCCCACAAACGCTGATACTCCGGGACCGGCTCAGCCTTCGACGACTGACAAGCCTAGGCCGAAGGAGACTCGCTTCGACAAATCTCTCCGAAAGGAGACACCTCAGGGGCTGGAGAGGCCCTATAACTTCAACATCTTGGCGCAATTGGCTAACACACCGGCCAAATTGTCCTTATACGAACTCCTGAGACTCTCAAAAGATGTTCGCACGGCTCTAAGTGAGGCGCTCCAAAATGCCGACGCATACTTGGCTCAGGTCAACCTCACGGGAGATAATCAGCCTACAGATCTCCAAGATAGTGCGTGTACAGGTACAATGCCCAATATCGTCTTCTCTCTGCAGGATATGCTCATCAAAACTAACCTGCACGATCGCCCATTGTACTATAATGGATACATCGGCGACGTAAAGGTAGACCGAATGCACATTGACCCCGGGTCCTCCATAAGCATCATTCCGAAGGGTCTGCTACATCATCTTCGCATTCCAATGCATCGCCTGACGCCTACAAGCACCGCCATTAGCGGTTTCAATTCGGGCAGGAGCTACCCAATAGGGAAGATTCGCTTGAAATGTCAGATTGGCGATCTCCAATCAGAAGTCACCTGCTACGTCATAGATGCCGACACTTCTTACAATATCCTTCTGGGGCGGCCTTGGATACACGATTACATGATCGTGCCTTCCACGCTACACCAGTGCTTCAAATATGTCGATAAGTACGGCTTCGTGAGGACAGAGTTTGCTGATATCGATTCCTTCAAGGGGGTCGAATCTTATTACTCAGACTCCTGTCTGTATGAAAAATCAAAGAAGCATCTGGTCGAAGAGGAGGTGCAAGCTCACACCAAGACAACCACAAGATCAGAAGAACCCCTGACAATCCATCTCCAGGCTCGCAAACCGGGCAGTTCTGTACCTCTTACGGCTACTCTGCGTAAGGACGCAATCAGTCTATCGGCGCAAGAAGAGCAGATGAGGATCCGGCTGCCGAGGTCTGGCCAAGTGCCGAGACCCACACCAGGACCTTTTACCATCAGACTACCGAGAGTCGGTCAGCTCCAAGCAGAGAAACTCAATCCCTCCGACAGACCGCTCACGATACGTCTTTCTAAAAAGGGCCGTCACCCCGACGTGAGGTCTGACACTTCCAGCGAACCAGCCACTCCTCGCCCCACGTCAGATGCCAAGCTGGGGGTTGCTAGTCCACCAACAACTCCACGACCTGCTCCTCCGGTCGAGCCCCTGAAGATCAAGCTGACTAGGTCGCTCTCCCAGTCTTCATTTATACAGGGGGTGGCCGAAGAAGAACCAGAATTAGCCAAGTATGTGGCTGCCCACTCCGATACCCCTTCCGCGGATGATGTAATCCCTCTCGAGAAGATACCTTATTTTATCAATAAAGGGCTATCTTTGAATTACATCGAACTCAACAAGCTATGTACAATGTATGCTATGGACCACGGTATAGGCACTCACCTACATACACAGGTGACAAATGTGTACACCGCTATCCAACTTACTCCAGTAGAAGACGCTTACCGAATAATCGAAGGAGGGGACCACCCAATCATCTTCGGCCGGACGAACAACCCGCATCCCCTCGCCATGGAAGAAGTCGACTTCGGGTCAGATAACGGAAGACTGCCTCTGTATCTCTATAGCCCTCAATCCAAATATCTCATGCAGAAACAGGGGTATGATCTAGAGACAACGCCAGGACTGAACTACGGCACTGGACAACGATTACCTTTGAAGACGCCAGCCCCGGCGGGCAAACCACGGAACTACTATAACAAAATCCGATGCGGTTTAGGGTATGTAACGCCAACTACGACCCCTGAAAGCTCAGATGAAGAATGCGACTAGCAGTCACACTCAACTGGGTCACCAACTTCCGACTCAGACACAAGCATTGGGGACGTATTCAGACAAGTCCTATCAGTCAACATGGCATTTGCCGACGCTTACGAAGAAGACGAGGACATTCCTGAAATTCTCGAGCTTGAGCCGTGGGCCCAACAGTTAGATGCACAATGGGAAAAGCGGTTCGAGCTAAGAGAACCTCCTACGAAGGACGAAGTTATGCAGGTCAACCTCGGCACCGAATCCTCTCCAAAGCCAATCTTCGTCAGTAAAAGCCTAACAGACAAGGAACGAGAATCACTGCTGGAACTCATCCGAGAATACATTGACGTATTTGCATGGAGTTACGAAGACATGCCGGGATTAGATTTCGACATTGCTCTCCATAAACTCAATATACGGCCGGATGCAAAGCCAGTCAAGCAGCAGCAACGACGCTTCCGCCCGGGCGTCATGGACGCGATCGAAGCCGAAGTCAACAAACTGATAGCCAGCAGCTTCATCCGTGAGGAGCAACACCCTGACTGGGTCGCTAATATAGTCCCGGTCCTTAAGAAGAACGGGAAGATCCGAATCTGCATCGACTTCCGTAATCTAAATGAGGCATGTCCGAAAGACGAATTTCCCCTCCCGATCATGGACATCATGATTGACAACACATGCGGCTTCGAACGTATGTCATTCATGGATGGATTCTCGGGATACAATCAAATCAAGATATCCCCCGACGATGAGAAGCACACATCATTTAGAACACCGATCGGCACATACTGTTACACAGTCATGCCATTCGGTCTAAAGAACGCTGGTGCCACATATCAGCGGGCTATGAGTATCATTTTCAGAGAACATTTGCGCAAAATAGTGGAATGTTACGTCGACGACATCGCTGTCAAGAGTTGCCGCAAGGAGGATCATCTGCAAGATCTAAAGACGGTATTCGACCTGATGCGAGCCCACAACCTAAAGATGAACCCTACAAAGTCATTTTTGGGTGTATCCAGCGGGAAGTTCTTAGGTTTCATCATCACTGCACGGGGTATCCATGTAGACCCTGAGAAAACCAAGGCAATAATGGAGATGGGTCCCCCAAAAAATCTCCGCGAACTTAGAGGCCTCCAAGGGAGGCTAGCCTATATCAGAAGGTTCATTTCCAATCTCTCCGGACGATGCCGGCCGTTCACACACCTCATGAAGAAGGGAGTCTCATTCGCATGGGACGAAGAATGCCAACGCGCTTTCGACGACATCAAAGAATATTTGTCAAATCCTCCAGTCCTGGTGGCCCCGGTCCCTGGAAAACCATTCTTGCTCTATGTACGAGCAATGGAACACTCCCTCGGTGCCCTGCTGGCACAAAATAACGACGCAGGACACGAACAGGCCATATACTACCTCAGCCGAATGATGGTCGGGCCCGAACACCGATACACTGCCGTGGAGAAAGAATGCCTCGCCTTGGTGTTCGCTATTCAAAAGACGCGGCACTATGTTACAGGACAAACCATACATGTGATCTCACGGGTAAATCCCCTCAGGGTCCTCATGACTAAACCAGGGGCGCTCAGCTCTCGCCTCGCTACCTGGGCAATACTGCTATCCCCATATCATATGATCTTCATCCCACAGAAGGCTGTCAAGGGTCAAGCCCTAGCAGACTTTTTGGCAGCCCACCCAGGATCGGAGTCATCTAGAATCTATGAAGAGATCCCAGACGAGGTCGCCGATTTGAATACAGCCACTCACGATAACATATGGCGAATGTTCTTCGATGGCGCCTCAAGAACCGGACCTAAGGGAAATATCATCGTCGGGGTCGGAGTGGTATTGATCTCTCCTACCGGGCTAGTGATCAATCGCGCCTACTCTCTCACGGAACCCTGTTCCAACAATGTGGCCGAGTACAACGCTTTGGTCATTGGCCTCCAACTCGCAAAGGAGCTGGGTGTAGAATATCTCGAAGCATACGGCGATTCACAATTAATCGTCAATCAGATTCGAGGGTCGTACGAAGTCCGCCATGAAGACATGATCCCCTACCACCAAATAGCAATCAACATTATCTCCTCATTCGAGGGATTCTTCATCGAACACGTCCCCAGACTTCAAAATATCGAAGCCGATGCCCTAGCAGGCCTTGCCGCTTCCTTAGCAGTGCCGAACCAAGCGCATCACTCGGTTGAGGTGATAGGCCACGAACTGGTCTGTCCCAAGAACAATATTCAATTCGTAGCGAGCTATTCCGCCCGGACGGTCGACGAAACACCAGACTGGAGACAGCCGTTCATTGACTTCGTCGTATACGACATCCCCCCGGAGAACCCAAGGGAAGCCACCTCCATCAGACGGCGTTCTCTCAGATTCTTCTACGACATAGAGACAAAAATGCTGTACCGACGATCCTACGACGGATTATTACTCCGGTGCTTGTCAAACGCAGAAGCCAAAGAAGCTGTACGAGAAGCTCACGATGGTATCTGTGGGGCCCATCAGCCTGGCCCTAAGCTACAGGACCGCCTTCGCCGTATGGGCTACTACTGGCCCACGATGGTGGCAGACGCAATAGACTATACCAAAAAATACAAGGCTTGCCAAGTCCACGCAGACTTCATTCACCAACCATCCGAGTTTCTACATCCAACGGTGGCATCCTGGCCATTCGAAGCCTGGGGAATGGATATCATTGGTCCAATCACCCCACCTTCCTCCCGAGGACATCGCTTCATACTTGTGATCACCGATTACTTCTCCAAATGGTCGGAAGCCGTCCCACTCGCAGAAGTTAAGACTTCAAACGTGATCAGCTTCCTTAAGCATCACGTCATCTACCGCTTCGGACTACCGCGGAGGATCATCCATGATAATGGTCCACAGTTTATAAGCCATACATTCTACCGATTCTGCGATAAGCACCGCATTCAGAATGTCGCTTCGACACCATATAACCCAGCAGCAAACGGGTTGGCAGAGGCATTCAATAAAACAATCATCAAACTCCTCAAGAAGTTTGTCTCCTCTAACAAACGCGACTGGAACGAGAAGCTCGGCGAATGCTTATGGGCTTATCGCACCACAGTTCGAACAGCTACTGGGAATACACCATTCTCTTTAGTATACGGGAGTGAGGCAGTCCTCCCACTGGAAACTCAGATTCCCTCACTCCGCGTCGCCCTCACTTATCAATTGACAACGGATGATAACTATCGACGTCGATTACAAGAGTTGGAGGCCTTAGACGAAAAGCGCCTACTAGCCCAGTAAAGGATCGAGCTATACTAAGCACGTATCTCAGGAGCCTTCAACAAGAAGGTCAAAATCAGAACATTCCAAGTGGGCGATCTCGTTCTGGCAGTTCGGAGACCAATGGTCATGACTCACAAAACCGCAGGCAAGTTCCAGCCAAAATGGGAAGGTCCATTTGTCATCGAGACCGTGTTCTCCAACGGCGCCTACCGCCTCGCCAAGCAGAATGGGGACTTGCTTATGTTGCCCGTCAACGGCAAGTTTCTGAAGAAATACTATGTTTAGACAACATTCTCCAAGTTATCGAGTCATGTACCCTATTAGTACCCCTGAACTCGCACCCACCATTTTCCAAATTATCGAGTCATGTATCCATTGATACCACTGAACCCACATCCACAACATTTCAGATTACCGAGCCATGCACCCGCTGGTGCCACTGAACTCTCATTTCCTCAATATTCTAGAAAATCCAAATTATGTACTTACATTCCGGTCACTCTCTCAGATAGTAAGTCACGTATAATCATACCTCTGAACTTTCTTCCTGAAAGAGATCCTCCCTCATGATCCACTACCCGTGCTCCCAGTGTACAAAAAGGGTAATCGATCCACTAATCTCCGAAACGACCATGTCCTCATTACCTCTGAGTCGTTTTCACTTCCACCAAAAACAAACCGCCCCCTCGCATAGAACTTCCATGTCCTCCTACCTCTGAGTAATTCTATGCACCCCTTCTTCATTGGGCCCACTCCTGCCATGTCCTCATTACCTCTGAGTGGGAAGGCTCCGTCGAAGAAATCACCATATTTGCCATGTCCACATTACCTCTGAGCAAGTATGTTGGTTCCCTTTCAACCTATTGTCTGTACCCACAACCGGGGTGCGACAAGGATAATAGGTCCACAAATGTCCTCTGTTGACCACAAATGTCCTCTGTTGACCACAAATGTCCTCTGTTGACCACAAACGTCCTCTGTTGACCACAAATGTCCTCTGTTGACCACAAATGTCCTCTGTTGACCACAAACGTCCTCTGTTGACCACTATTGATTATAGAAAAGTCTTCTGTGAAGTCTCCCCCTACCATGTTCTCATTACCTCTGAGTAGGAAGATTCCACGGTAAAACCCTCATGTTTGCTACGCCCTCGTAACCTCGGAGCAAATATGACTGGCTTCCTTCCAACTTGTTATCCGTACCTAAAACGAAGGTACGCCTAGGGTAACAGGTCCACAAATATACCTTGCTAAGCTTCTTGGCATAAATCTACCATCTTACCATGTCCCGGGAGCCCGGCTGCTCTACGGCATTCCTTTCCCCAGTACCGAGAACATCCATGACCATTTTGTCATGGCTGTCCCGGACATCCTGATCAAACTTGTTATCCGTACCTAAAACCAAGGTACGCCTAGGATAACAGGTCCACAAATAATCCCCCAGCAAGTTCGATTCCATGAACGCCGATACAAGAAAGAAAAGATGAGTTGAAACATGCTCATTTATCCAAAAATCAAAGGGCTACATCATTTGGGATCACATCCCTTGCAAATAAAAATATACACATATGAAAAAAAAAAAAGAAGCAGAAGAAGACAGAGGGCGGATCACTGTTCCGGGGCACATAACACCGTGAGGCGGTCCTTTATCAAGGCGACCGACCGCTCAAACCTCTGTTTGGCTCGACGCTCAGCTTCCTGGTTCAACACCGCCGGGTCCTCCAGATGAACGTGGGCCTGCCAGTTGTCCTCGAACTTCTTAAAAGATCGCTCCAGGTTGGCAGAAGTTCGAGAAATCCGCTCGGCCTCCCGAGCAATCGACTCCTGTTCTGCATGAGCAGCCTCCCGCTCTGACTCTAAGAAGGCTAACTCCTCCTGGAGCGCGAGAATCCGCTCCTTTGTGTCAGCTATTCTACGAGAGGCAGACTCTTCCCGGGCCCTACAAGCCTGACTCCGACGACCCAGCCGGTCATAGGAGGCGGAAAACTTGTCAAGATCCCCCTGCACAGCCGGCCCGGCAGTTTCTCGAGCGAGCTTGATCCTGTCCCGAGCCGCAACCAGGAAGTCCCGCTCTCGTTCGATCACGGCAGGCAAACCAGCCTGCCGTACTGCCAGCAGTTGGGTCACAAGCTGGTCAGCCTCTGTCAGCTTAGGCTCCAGGAACGCTGCTAACCCCAGCCCGCCAGGAAGACCCTTCAGAGTGTCAATTTGACCCCGAGCTCCCCGTAGAGACAGAGAAAAAGGGACCCCCCGGTCTACGGCAGCGTTTATACCCCTCCCTAAGTGGCGATAAAAGCTGTCAACCACATCTTGCGTCACCTCGTCCAGAGCCTCCGAGGAAACCGGTGTCAGCGGGAGTGTGGCTGGTAGCACGGAAGAAGACGCGACGGAGTCTGCCGCTCCTGTCACCAGAGAAACCAACTCCGCACGGAAAGACGCTTGAACAGCGGCCAACTCCTCTTCAGCAGCCCGCAGGATTTGGATGCTCGACAAGGTCGAGAAGTCGACTTCCGGAGCCGTATCAACAGCGGAAGACGAGGCGGAAAACCATTGCCAACTCCCTTCCCGTCTGCCCGGAGACGGCAGGAGGCTCTTCAACATGAGAGAGAGGAGAAGAAACATTCTTTTCGTCCGGATAATGGCCAACCGAACTCTCCCTGAGAACATCCGCGGCGGGAAGTAAAAGGTCAGGACCTGCAGGGCCAAGGCAACCATGAATCGACTTGACCCGAAGGATATGTTGATAGAGCGAATAAGCCCCTTCGGTAGTCAATATATGACCTATCTTACCAATGGAGGAGTACGGAGGCGGAGGTTCGTTTACAGCCACCATAGCCTCCTCACCAATAACCTCCGAATCAGGAATCAGAGAGTCGTCCCCGGAGAAGAGGTACTGAGAACGGTGTCATCTCGCCGAAGCTCAACGACCGCAGGGGCGGGCCCAGAGGAACCTTTGTTCCCCCGAGCTGATGCTTCAGCAACCCGGGAACTTCCAGCCGCCTCCGGGAGAGCCCCAGCAGAAAGGACCGCGGCGCACATATAGTTGATTAAGACAGCGAGGGCGGGATCAACCTCGGAGGCAGTAGATGGTTCAGAAGACCCCGGTCCGTCGGACGCCTACAAAGAAAAGTGATTAAATCATATCTGCGAGAGGAAAGGGAACTACAACAAAGAAACAAATCCAATTTAGCCTTACCTCCGGAGTAGCATCGGTACCGTCATCCCTTTCGGTAATAAGCAATCCACGAGATTTAACGGCAGCTCTCTTCACGGAAAAGGTCACACCACTGCCAGAAGATTCGTGCCTGACTCGCTTACGTGAGGAACTAGACACAGTCGGAAGCTGTTCTTCCCTCACTCTTCCACCTTCTGTAGAAAGCAATAGGCCCTCCGCCGGTTCATCAGGGATGGGAAGCAGTTGATCTGCTACTTCTTCGCCTCCATCAAAAAGAGAATCTTCGCTGTCATCTTCCTCCCCAGCCGATTCGGAAGGTTCTGATTCAGGGAGAGGAGTCTGAAGCGCTAGTTGCTTTCTAGCCTTAGCCCCCTTTGGCTTCTCCTCTAAGCCTGTACCCACAATAAAACTGGTACTCGGATCGAAATTGATAGGAGGCTTGTTCGCCATGACATGATACAAAGCAGCCACGTATAAAATTTTCCTTGGCGCCTGAGCATCAGGGACCGAGAAGCTGGCTCGAGTATGATAAGCATCATAATAATTCCACGCCCTGACGCCATCAAGAACGCTACCTTCGAAGCCCAAACCAGGATTGGGATGATCAAGGAATAACTGGCTATAACCGAACTGCCGAGAAAACCTACTAGGTAGGTAAGGCTCCAGGTACACCCTATCGCGGTTGCGATAAACCAAATGAGCAGGACGGATGTTACGCAACCAGGTGAGCATATCCGGAGATAGAAAGTGAGGAGGTCCAGTACCATCAAGGTGTACCTTACTCATATCTTCATCAGAAAAAGGAGGAACGGACACAAAAAGGTGACACCCATCTACCCTCGCCAGCGCCCTCCGATAAGCCGGCATAGTATTGTATTCCCAAGACTGGCGATGGCATTTGAAGAGGAAAGCATCTTCATCCGTAGCATCTTCTGCTATCCCGGGTCCCAGCAAAGACTTGTAGTGCATCGCCAACCACCCCATCAAGTAATGGAAAGGCAATTCTACGCGCTCAAAATCCAAGGTTTTCTTACGAGCAACAACTTTGGATGAGAAGGTTCGAAGACCGTGGTGGATGCTGCACACCATGGCGGGAAGAAGGGCCAGCCTAACTCCGAACACCAGTTTAACGGCAGGAAGAATAAAATGGCGACCGATCCTCTCGATAGAACCTGCTCCTCCCGAGACGACGCAATTCCGTAGCCATATCATTAAAAAGCCAGCCAGAAGCGCCTTCTCTGACATCTGCGTGGTCCCATAGTAAAAGTAGCTGAGAGAGTCAGATTGACTCCCAAATATGTCGCTCCTGGACCGCGACTTCTTGATGCCTGACATCAAATCCTTCACCTCCTCGTGCGTTCTAGGGGTTCGAGGAGTAACTTCGCCAGAAGGGCCAACTTTGAAAAGGTAATTAATCCATGATGTGGTGTGGGGAGCGGTCCCTTCGGAGCTATCCGCTGTCTTTATAGCCATCTGATGACAAGCACTATGGTGGCACAGCAACTCCCGGTATACTGCAACAAAACCTGGGAATCGTCGGTTCAAGTCCTCAAACTCATCATTCGAAGGGGTGTACACCTCGAAAGGCTCATTTCCCCAGGGGAGTTTAGAGACAGTATACATCTCGTGAAGAGCAAGCCACAGCTCCCCTACTGGTGAGAAGAATGTTCCCGTTCGCTGGCTATACATCTCCAAGAGCGCCATGAACAGCGGCTTGTTAATAGGGAGCCCGTGACAAGTCCCTCGAACAGCATGATAAAGTCCCACCTCCCGCAAGAGTGTTCCGTAGGTCTGCAGGACCCAGGTGGTCAACTGGACCCACACAGAAGTAGGGTTTAACCAGTTCGGCAACGCTATCCTACCAACAGGATAGGACTTCTTACGGACAAGCCGATTCAAGAAGGTGTCAGCCTGAGCAAATGAGAAGTTGGGACCGTATGTATTCATGAAGGAGCCCGGGGCCAGACCCATCATATACCGAGGGACGGGATCCTTACCTGGGTACGCTGACCGCATATTCGGATTGTAATGAATGTCGCCCATCAACATCCCCGATTGAGTAGGGGTTAAGTTGCACACCATCTTCCTGTTCAACAGCACCATGTTGAACCACGATAAGGGATAATGGCGTTCCATAAAAGGAATATGGATTGACTCCCCGTCCAAAGAGAAATCCCAGTTCTCGGAAATCTCTAACACTCGAGAGTTCCCTATGATTAGAGCATCTCCAAAGAGGAATAGAGGCTTCAGGAATTTCCCATCCAGCCTCCCAGTGTTCATCATAGAACGAAGGTAATGAAGGGTCTGATTCTCGATGGCGTTCAACCTCTCCAAAGGCTCATCAGCAGGGAACTGATTCAATACATGCTTAATTAGGTCGTCAAGACGCACACCCAAAGCGAATTGATTTGAACCAACCAAAAGTTCCCCCGTAGGATTCACGGGCAGATTCACTAGAAAAAGATAAAAGAAACAAGGTCAGAAGACAAACAGAGAAGACAGAAATATTGGAAAAGATTACTGAAGTCTATGCGGCTAAGGTTGCCATGGCCTCATGCGGCTCATCAGCAGATAGGTCCATGCGGCTCTGCGCGTCATAGCCCCATGCGGCTCTGAATTAACCAAATCCATACAACTCAGATTCAGAAGGGTTTATAGATTCATGCGGCTAAGCCCGACTCATATAAACTACTGCGGCTACAAACCATCAAGTTCATGCGGTTCAAAAGTGAGCAACGCTTATGCGGCCCAAGTCGAAAACACACATGCGGCACTGATCGAATATGACAAACTCATACGGCCATAATGGGCGAAGTGCCTATGCGGCCACATCGATACATCTCGTATATGTGGCTTGTGCATAAAGTATGCAACAGAGCCATGGCAGTAGTAGTAGGGTTTTTTTTGGAGTGACCCCCTTACCAGCGATGGGCGGGTGAACATCAGGATGGACAACGCCTACAGCAGCCGACGGAGGAGCGACCACATTCGTCGCTGCAGTCGCCGCCGCAGCAACTGCCTTGCCCTTCGCGGCCTTCGATGCAGCAGATCTCTTAGGAGCCATGGTCGATAGATGAAGAAGGACGACGAAGAGCAAAACTGACAACAGGGAATTCAAGCAAAAAAGGAGATAAAGAAATCCCCAAGAGCTGAAAGACTCCTATTTATAGGCGATCCATAAAGTAGAAAGATGCCTCGGATTACGCGCCGCCTCCAAAAATAAAGGCGAGAACGCTTCGGTCAAAGCAAAAACCGACCCTTGGGATCCTCCCCCAAAAGACGGCGTTAAATCAAATCGAAGGCAATTAATGAAGATTTGCTCACGAGGTCAGGACGCGTGGCAAAGAGCCTATGCGGTCAGAAGGATCTATGCGGCCGAGATGCTAATGCGGCCAGGAAGCTCAGGTAAACAGAACATCCTATGCGGCATGAACGGGGCCAGGCTTCTTATTCAAAGTATTTCAATTTTACAAATTAAAAACTTTGAAGGGGGTCCTGTAGAAGCATGGAAAATATTAGAATAAAAGCATAGATAGTCCATGCGGCTTTGGATAGCAAGCCTATGCGGCTCATACTGGAGTTGCCCCATGCGGCCCGAAAGAAGACCCTCAGACTCATGCGGTTCGGGGATATATGCGGTTCAACAGGAACATGCGGCTCAATTGACGCCACGTGTGATCCCCCCACAGCTGGCTACAGGAGTAATGGCCTCATTTAATACTCTGACACGACTCGACGGCTGCGACGTCTCTGACATAAAGCGTTATAATGGCTCTGCCATAATGACAGACTCCTCGGGGAAAGAAGACAATCTCTGACCCGATCTGTCAGAAATCCTAGATTGCCACGTGGCAAAAGTCTCATGCGGCTCGGGTAGAGAACAGCTTCATACGGCTCATTGAGGAATTACTCTAATATGATTAACAGGAATCCGCCATATGCGGTCCACCCATAGCCCGGTCTATGCGGCTCAATACCATGTTAACTCAGGCGGCCCACAGAAACTATGCATATGCGGCTCATGGAGAGATCGTCCCCTGCAGCTCACAAAGACTACGAATATGCGGCTTACGGAAAGCTCGTCCCCTGCGGCTCGATAAGGCATTGACTCCTGCGGTTCACGAAGAGTATCTCCCTGCGGTTCAAGTGTTGGTCACCCTATGCGGCCCTGGCAGGACCTTCAATTAAAATACGTGGCACTGAAGATTCAACAGAATCCCACGAGAATATTTGACATCAGTATCATAATTGCCGAGATCAGGTCATATCATTTATCATCAAGCCAATAGGACACGTGGCGAGCAATCAAATATTGGCATAATCAATCACGAGGATTTAAAGCGGTCAGCATTAACTGCTCATAAGATTTGGTGCTATCAGCATTAGTGGCCGAGATTCATTATGATCAGGATCAAGGGCTCAGATAGAATGAAGGAAGCGCCGACATTCCAAACAGATAATCATCAGCAAACCCTAATGATCACACCCCACTCCTATAAATAGCCAGCATCCTCCCCATGCAAAAAAAAGAGGAGAGAGAGAGAGGTCGGCAACAAAAGAATAAAAAAAATAAGAAGAGAGAGATCTACACAGAGAGAGCTCCCCCCTTTCTTCTTGATACTCACAGAGAGAGAGAAGCCAGGAGAGCAACCCGAGGAGAGTAAGAAGAGCCTTTCTTCGTCAACGCCAAGCAGATCTTCCCCGAGCCAAGACTGCATACTGATCGTCCAAGGAGTAAGGCAGAGCGGCCGTCGCTTTTCCGAGCCTCTATCGTCACCCCCCAGAATCAAAAATAAACAATCGTACTTAGTCTGCTGTACCTAGGTTTTCGTCCCTAGGCTTTCTTTGTACGAGCGAGTTTGTATTGTGAGTCTAAGTTCAGTCCTCCGATAATTGTTCTATTCTTTTACAATCAATGGCAAACAACCACCACCTCTGCGATCGGCATTTCCATGACTCACACCTCCGTACTCAACTCGGTGGAGGGCCCCTCGACTTGAGCCAGAAGGAGAGAAGGTACACTTCTTCTGTATATAAGGTCAACCCTGGTGTCCTCTTCTATCCCTTCTTCCACGACCATGTCCGCCATCTGCAGTGAGGAGGCAGGCCCTATAGATCCAGAACAACCAACAATCAGCTTGACTCGAAGGATATGGAGTTGGAGCGAAAAAATCTCCTCATTGGTAAGAATCTGACATAGCTTACCAGGGGAGGGCGGCAGAGACTGGGCTCATTCAAGGCAATCACAGCTCCTCCCGTTACTCCCACATCCACTATAACTTCAACGGCAGCACTCGAGCCGCCTACGTCTTCCTCTTTAGCCCCAGTCGCTCCAGAAAAAGACGTAGCTGTATCGGCACCAGTCTGTTGAGACCCCGTAATCCCAAGATCAGGTCCCGCAAGGCTGGCACCTTCCCTGACCGAGGTGTCCGTAGTCGGCACCAGAGAGAGAAGCTCGGGGGCAACATCGGGTTGCAGAGGGTTCATTCCCTCCGATGCCTGCAAAGAGGAACATTCAGATAATATCCCAAGAGTAACGCTGGGGTTTGTCATGAAAGAGCTTACCCCTGAGTTGGCTTCAGCATCACTGCCCCCTTCCTCGACGATAGGCCCACGGACCTTAATCGCGACCCGCTTCTCAGAACGAGGCCTATCAGTAGCGGAGGGGCCACGTCTGTTCTGCTTACACAAAGGACTTGGTACAGGAGGGGGCGAGCACGCTGCCAGAGGATTTGCAGGGAGCAATAGATCATTAGAGTCATTCTCTGCCTCTGTACTAGTTGAACCAGAGTCGGAAGCCTTCGTCTTCCCCCCTCCTTATCCTCTTACGGGATTCTCTGCCTCGTTCCTCCAATTTAGTGCTAATAATAAAACTAGTATTTGGATCAAAGTCGCTGGGGGCGCATTCACAGATATGTGATGAAGGTACGCCATGTATGAAATACTCCCGAAGGTCTTAGCATCAGGCAGGTAAAAGCTGGCATGGGTGTGGATCGCAGAATAGTAATGCCAGGCCCGAATGCCATCCAGGACGCTACCCTCAAAACCCAGGCAGGGACTGGGATTGTCTAAAAATAATTGATTGTACCCGAATTGCCGAGAGTATCAGCTAGGTAAGTAAGGCTCTAAGAAAGCGATATTGCGGTTGCGGTATACTAGATGGGAAGGGCGAATATTCTGCAACCAGCGGAACATCTTCTCAGGTAGGATCGCTATCATCATACATGCGGCCCATTTCTTCGTCGAAAAAAGGTAGGACCGACACAAAAAAGAATATCAGTCCAGCCGTGCGAGCGCAGCTCGGCAGTCGGGTACAGTAGTGCAGGTCCAAGGCATGTCGCGATACTGATAGATAAAGGTATCATCACTTGTCGCATTACCCTCGGGGCCAGCCCGTATCAAAGAGGGGCAGTGCATCAGCAGCCATCCCATCAGATAATGGTAAGGCAGCTCAACCCGGTTGAAGGCCTTCGTAGTTTTACAAGTAATGACTTTCATCGTAAAAGTACGAAGACCGCAATAAATACTGCACACCATAGTCGAGAGTAGAGCCAGCCGGCCTCCGAAAACCAGCTTGACTGCAGGAAGGATCAGATTGCGGCTGATTCTCTCAATAGAACCGGAGCCCCTGAAACAACATAGGTCCTCAGCCATATCATTAGGAACCCGACCAGGATAGCCTTACCAGACAAAGGTTGGGTATCATGATAGAAGTAACTGAAGGTGTCGCTCAAGCTTTCGAATCTGTCACCTGCAGCTCTGGCCCGCTTGGTGTCTCGCACCTGAGCATGCACCCCTTCCTGAGTCTGAGGGCTCCGAGGGGCAACCCGGCCTGAGGCTCCAAGGTTGAATAGGTAACTAATCCAAGCCTTGGTATAGGGAAGGTGCCCTTTAGAGCTTTCATCCTTTTTCTTGGACATCTGCTGACAGGTGCTATGATGACATAGTACTTTCCTGTATACAGTAAGGAACCCGAGGAACCATCGCTCTAGTTCATCAAATTCTTCATTTATTGGGGTATACTCCTCGTAGACCTCGTCTCCCCAAGGAAACTTAGAAACATCGTGCATCTCGTGGAGAGCGAGCCCCATCTCTCCACCAGGAGTAAATAAGGTTCCAGTACGACGGTTGTACATCTCAAGGAGGGCTATGAACAGCTTCGGGTTCATAGATAAACCATAACAGGTGCCCCTTATGGCGTAGTAGAGGCCGATCTGCTGCAGAATATCCTTATATTCTGTCAGGATCCAGGTCGTCAGGTTAACCCATGGAGGGGAACGATGCATCCAGTTTAGCAGCGGCAACTTGCCTGCGGGGTATGATCCTTTGCGAGCAAGCCGATTCAAAAAATTACCAGCCTCGAAAAATTGGATATTTGGCTTCAGTTCATTGATAAAACTGCCAGGGGCTAGTCTAACAACGAAGTGGCTGATTGTCTCCTTGACCGCGACTACTGTCCGCACATGTTTATTATAGCGGATATGGCCTACAAAAACTTTCTGTTGATCCTGAGTTATGGGACTCGACATTTTTCTCTCAATGGGCACCATGTTGAAACCTGATAAAAGGAAGTAGCGTTCCATCAGGGGTATGTGAATCGCTACCCCGTGGAAGAGAAATCCTAGTTCTCGGATATTTTTATTATGCGGGGGTCCGAGACGGTCAGGGCATCCCCGAACAAAAACATAGGCTTCAAATGAAGGCCACCGAATATCCTCGAGTACATCATGCCGAGTAAATAGAAATACGACTGGCTCCGGATCTCCTTCAACCTGGCTTCAGATTGACCTCTGGTAATTGAGTCGATACATCTTCGACTATGTGGTCAAATCTGACACCTAGAGCGGCCTGAGCATACCCTATCAAAACCTCCCCCGAAGAGCCGTAAGCAAAGTCACTGCGAAGGTCAAAGAAAGTAGATAGTCAGAAAAAAAACAAAGGGAATGGGTTCCTTTTCAACTATGCGGCCTAATCAGGCTGAGGCTATGCGGCATGTTTATGAAAAGAGCACATGTGGCTCAAATCAGGTGATGCATATGCGGCCGAGTCAGGCAGAGCCTATACGGCCTAGTTATGAAAAGAGCGCATACGACTCAAATCAGGGAATACGTATGCGGCCTAGTCAAGCAGAGCCTATGCAGACCAGATATAGAGAGGGCACATGCGGCTCAGTTATATGACACCTATGCGGCTCAGTCTATGCGGTCCGGCCACACAGAGCACATGCGCCCGGTGAGACAGGGAACACATGCCCCATGGAAGCTCGACTGTGCGCAAAAGGCATTGAAGCCAGAGCACAACGGTGATACGTGGTCAGACCTGCGCATAAAGCATGCGACATGGCCATTAGAGTTCAAATGTTCGTTCTTCTACCATCCTTACCCTTGATAGGAGTCTGTACGTCTGGATAAAAGGAGGATAAGTCCGCAGTACTAGACGAAGAGACAGGCCCCTTCCATTTGTCAGTAGTGCTTGTGGATTTGGAAGCTTTGGGGGCCATGGCTAACTAGAGAAGACGAAAGTAGGAAGCAGAAGAGAGGAAGACGAAAGAAAGCGGAAGAAGTTCTCCTACTGCTATACAGCCTACATTTATAGTCTAATAAAAAAACGTAAACAGATAGACGCCTCTTCGTTTATTGCGCCCATTAAAGATAATGATGACCTCGGGATTCTATCCTTCATAACTGACAAGTTGATCACGAAAAAGATAGCCCCAAATCTAAAAAATCAGAGCCTTAAATAAAATAGTGACAGCCTGGATAAGACTTCCCTGCGGCTCAAAATTTTATGCGTATCTCCATGTCTCTTATTCAAAGTATTCTAAAATTTGCAATTTGAAAACTTGAAGGGGGTCTTATAGAAGCATGAAAATACTGACCGTATAGGTGTTATGCGGCCTAGTTGATGACAACTATATGGGCAAGTTAATCCAGGCCGCAGAAGGAAGGCTCCTTTGTCCACTATGAAGTTGATTCAGGCCAAAGAGGAAGATTCCTGTGACGACTATGCAACCAAGATGAGCTAGGGATGTCCTGCGGCCAAGGGAGACTGTGACCTATTTTTGAGCCGCAGAAGGAAGGCTCCTATGCGGCCAAGTTAATCCATGCCGCAGAAGGAAGGCTCCTGAGACCATTATGCGGCCAAATTGATAGAGGCCACAGAGGAAGATTAATGTGACAACTACGCGGCCAGGATGAGGCAGGGATGTCCTGTGGCCAAGGGCGACTGCAACCTATTTTCGAGCCGCATGAGCCTTATGCGGTTCAAAATTCTCCAAACTCCCTCAACAGATGAATTCTACTTCATGGTAGGACACGTGGTGAATTGACAAAGTCTTGAACCACCCAAATATGTTGCAACAAAAAATCTCAACAGACACCCAGCTGGCAGCTAAAGACCGGGTCTTGGGGCACTGTTACGGCCACGTGGCTACTTGACCACCTATGCGGCCCAAAATATGCCTTACCCAGAAGCATCTATAAATAGCAGGATAGCACACCCATGCATGGTGTAAGCTCCCTAAATTTTTGGATTTTTTAATATTAATTTATATTTTATAACAAATTAGACTTTTATATATTTTTTATTGTAAATCCTAATGACACAATCTCTAGTCCTATTGAGCTACCGGTTGACTTAGCTGGTCCAAACTCAACCCAAATATTCCCATACCTCTACATGGTTCATACCAAACATTATATACTATTGTCCTCTCTACAAAATACCAAACATAATGATATGACATCCAAAATCATATACTTAACCCACTAGAAATAATTTCAGCCCTATATGTTTTGGACTTGACCCAACCATTAACTCACCACTTAACCACTATAGGTTGGACTCAATTGTGGTCAAGTACAATAAATGGGCAGCCAATCCTCCCCACTTATTCATCTTCCATAACCCCCAAGCACCCCTAACCATTCCCTTTCCATAACCTACAAAAACTCCCAACCATTAACTCTCCACTTAACCCTTCACCTCCCCCATAATGGTTGGCTATATATAGACTTCTCCTCACCTTATTACCTCATAGCATCTGAACCAAACTTTTTTCTAACCCACTTCATAATATTTTCTCTTCACAAACCATCTCCAAAATCCTTCTCAATTTTCCCCAAACAACCATCTTTCCACCCCAACCTAGGCTAAATCCGAATTCAACTAGTCTCCACCATTCTGCCCATATCTCTCTCTAAAGTAAGTATTTCTCTCCCAAATTTAGTATGCTTCTTCGTTACTCTGTTCTCACCATTTTCTCTTCACAAACTTTTTTGCAAAACTCAATCTAACTCCCTCAAAATAGCCCCTCCATCAGAGGTGTCCAGGTAGAAACTAAATTCGGTGCATTGCTGTTCGCGCACCCTTAGGAGACCCCATGGCAGCAACTAATACCTTGGTAATATTCCTAACACTCTTCTACAACATCCCACTATGTCCAAAATTTATCTCATAAAATTTTATGTATATATTTGCTTGCAACTTCATTATTTTTGTCACCGTAATCATTGATTCTCAAAATAGAACTTGTATAGATTTATGTCCTATTTGTCTTACTAAAATTCGATGGTTAAGAATCTTAAATTCTATGATAATATATTCTGAATATTATTTATAAGTTTATTAATTTTAGAATATAAAGTGTTATATTTTCAAGATTTCATCTAGTCTGAATCAACCGAAATTGGACAACCTAGTGAGATTACTTGAATGTGCTAACTGACTAGCTTAATTTTAGTATATAAAATAAATATGATATATTTGAATTATTTTCAAATATTATTTTAGAATTAAAATATTAGTTTTTTTATTTTAATTGGTTCCAAATAAATAGGTATGTTGGTCATATTGTGTCATTAATTGGACATACTAACTAGATAATTATTTTTTGTATATATTATCATCAAATAATGTTTATAAATAGTTTTAATTTATATTTCAGAATATAAATTAGTATATTTTATATATTAAATGATTTATTTTTACATAAGTTGGCAACTTTGCATGCACAAACTAGTTGTCAAGTTGCTAAAACACCTAGTCGATATGCAACGAAATATTGTATATGCAACGACAATTATTTTAGTATTTTTTTAACGAAATAAATATAAATTCTAGAAATTAATTCATATTAATTTCAGTTTTATTTGTTGTCGACATACGTGTTTGAGAGGCTACATGCATGTTCGAAGTATCGTTTAGCGTCGTCGTGAATTTGGGACATCGTGTTGTATCTAATGTTTAGGATTGCACGTATTGGAATCATATAAATGCCTAAATGTACGTGTGATAACATGATGTTCGAGACCCACATGACGTAATAGAAAGTAGCATGGTACGTGGTTATTAGCATATTGTCAAAGGCCACACAACTCTTGGATCGTTGGTATGAAAGTCACCATACTAGTTGACGTTGTGCAAATGATCACATTCTTTTTATGTTAACTGAATTAGATTGTGTGCATTGATTAGAATATCTTATAATAGGACAACTTGGATCTGCTGTACCTCTAACTGAAGACATCAGTCAGGCGATACCGCAACAGGCAGCAGACAATAGGCAAGTGTACCTTGCCATCATGTATCTCATTTCTTGCTATACTTATTAGTATTTAGTTACTATAGCTATTTGATAGAATTGGTGTATGTGTCTACCCTCGGGCCGTGAGACGATACTTAGTGTCCGAATAAGGTTCAGGTGCCGATATCCGTCCGCGGAGTCGGGTATCGTCAGTTAGAGAGTTGTTACCACGAACCCATGATACGTGCTTGTATCCTGAGCACGACAGTTCGTAGGACACTTGACACTATTACATGCAACATAATCCTTCTTGAGGTATTCATGGTGATTCTGTGTAGGCTTATAGGATACATGATATGAGATAGGTATATAACATATATATTACTATGACTCCTTGCATTAGTTAGAGGTCATGATCTTGCATGTTATGGACATGAGACATCATGGACATGAGACGTGAGGTTACATTGGGAGGGGGAGTCTTCATCGTGCTCTGGGCATATTCTATATATTACCTATCTACATGAGTACTGGACTTTGGATTCTCTATACGAAATCTAAAGTTCATATATCTACATATACTATCCTTTATTGGGTTCCCACACATGGAGCCTAGAGGGTACTGTCTAGCATACGGATGAGTCCGTGAGTACCAGCCCGGGGTACGATACCATACTCTCATTTGCATATCACTTAAATGGTTACAGTAGTTTATCATTGAGTATGTGGCATTATACTGTTTTACTTTTGGCATGTTGTTTCTTGTACCTTTTTATGTCCCCCGGAGGACCTGGTCCCCTGCGAGTTTTGCAGCTTAAACGGTTGTAGAGCCTGTCTAAAGATGCTGAGGCTAATCGCCTTGATATGTGGGCATTGGCATAAGGTTCTTATTTTATTTCTACCGAGGTATGTTATTTAATCATATTAGTTACTCCTCTGCTGCCATAGCCTAGTTTTTTATAGACTCATATTTCTTTCTCGAGTCTATTCAAGTTCCTGTGTTATTGGGCGGCCGACTTTAACACCTGTGGCTCTTTTTTGTATTTTATTTCATTGTGGATTGAGACGTAGATATAGTTTTATTATGTAGATTGTGTCCATTATAACACAGCTATGCGTATTCGAATCGGACCAGAGTCTGGTCGAATGCGCAGCTGGCATGTTACGTATTCCTAGTCTTACGTATTTTGGGACTGGGGCATTACATGTTTTTGTGGTGGTCCATGCAGGTTAGAGTATATCGTTTCGGTTACGTTACTCTACCGAACGAGCCTGCAATAGGATATTGTAATAGGATCTCAATACACAATTGCTTTGAAAATCCTTTTGTTTTATCCATCGCCTTTGGAACTCATAATTGAAGTCGATCATCCTTCTTGAACTTCTTTTCTTGGACTCTCGTCTATTCCTATTTCGGAAGGACGAATACTTGTGCTTGATGAACTAATTGGATTATGTTCTATCATAATCTAGAAGGTATTGATAGAGTGTTTTATAAAGGGACTTAGTTACCTACGGGTTTGGATAGACATCTCACTTAGATTGACCTTGTAGATCAGACTGACAATCTAGAATTCTTATAGGCTAGTTAACCTCAACGAGAGACCCTATGAGAAATTGACTACAACCCTTCTACTATTCACCTATGGTAGATGGAGACAGAATAGAATACCTTTGTTATATAGAGATGGGGTAGAGGTATAGAATAGTTTAATTGGGGATTAGTAAGGAAGGCAAGTTATGTTCCTCTATCATAAAGATTGAGTGGTTGGAAGACTATGAAGTAGAAATTTAGAGCTAGATACAGTTTTCTAACTAGAATATGATCACCCATATGAAAGACTATAATTGAAAGAATTCGAAAGTCTTGATATGAAAAGGATGAAGTATAGTAGATAGATATGAATCCTTATAGACATTGTATGGTTGCAAAAGGTTTTTGTATTCATTTGAAGGATATAGAAGTTATGATAATATGCATATGTAGGAAATAAAGTTACCATGGACAGTGACCTGAAGGATCTTTACTAGGGAGATTCCTATCGAAGGGATGAGTCAAAATGATGCTTGATGATAGGTTGTGCCATGGTGTGGATGTAGGAATATTTGTTATATAATGGCGAGGACGGTGTTAGACTGGATATACCCCTATACATAGTAGGAATAGCTTGAAAGGACCTAATAACAACCATGACTAGAAGATTAGTTAAAGGTTAAGTAGGTGTTAAGGTATCATACATAAGCTTGTCCACTGCCTAGTAAACAAGCATAAAAAGATTAAGCGTACATGTAGGCATTGCATGGCTTCCTTTAAATTAAAAGGGTGGGTTGTTAACCATATTAATAAGAAATTTTGATAACCTATAGAAAAATGGGATAATGTGATTAAGGAATGATTTATCGCAATCCTAACCTCTTTAAATAACACTTGAGAGTAGGATTAGAAATCTTATCTTAAGTAGACAAGAAGTCGTATGCATAATAAAATCCTTCATCGATATAGGTTAGATAGGAACCCCAAAGGACTTATATTTACAATAATTGTTTTGGAATAAAATATACATAGGGGTATAAAGATGAAGGATCATAGGAGCAGCACTATATACAGATTGAAGAACTGCTAAGGATTAAGGATGGTAAGGACCTAGCGTAATATATATATATATATATATATATATATATATATATATATATATATATATATATATATATATATATATATATATATATATATATATATATATATATATATTGCTAGGAGTGACGATTAGAGAAAATCCAAGCCACAGAAGTGGGTGAACTGGTTGGAATCAAGAATATGACCTCTAAGGTAGTATAAGTTAGAACATAACTTTAAAGATTAGCTAGTCTCGTCCTTAGAAAAATGAGTCGGGGATCATCATCTCCAGGCAGATTGATCATTGAAGCCCAATATCGTTTTGGTGACTCGAATTATAGTTCTCCATCAACCGGTTCAACCACCTGACAAGAGCAAAGGTATTGAGATCAGGACACCATCAGGCGACGGTGCGAAAAGAGGATACTCCAAGGACATCATTCAGATTTTGCCACGACAACTACATGATTGTTGACACTTTTTGGATCGATGAATGCGCTGCTATAATTATGTGTTTGATGAACAACGTGTCCCATCAGTACCTGGACTAGTGATGGTAGATTTGATTATATTTTATCGTAGGATAAAAATTATATATTGGTAAAATATTTCATATGATGGTGATTATCTAAGGTATATACGAGTAGGGTTGAACGTTAACAACTATGCTAGAAAGACCAACTATTGGCAATCTATTTTCTATGAGTTTTAGTTTGGTAGAAAATTGCTCTTAGTCGAATGATATGTATTCCTAAACATGTCCAACTAGATATGATAGATTAGAGACTTTTGGTATGAATAGAATGGTTTAATAAGGCTTGTATTTAATGCTAAGCTTGTATAAAGCCATTATTCTAAAAAATATGAAGGAGATAGGAATCCAGGATTACATGATTAGGTAAATAATTAAGGTGGGTAGAATTTCATAGATACTTCCGCAAGAAATAAGTTAGAATATAGTTCAGTATAAAACCTAACCCTAACAGGCAACCATTAGACCAAATCCTGCTATCTTTTGCCTGAGACAGGGCCTATGATAGAAGTACTAGAGAAATTATTATTAGGATGGTATATGAATAGAATAAGAATATATGTGATAAAAAAGATGACCATCTCTATACATGGTAAGACTAGTCTTAAAATGAACTATGGAAGTCCAGGATTATACGCATGACCAATAGGTTTATGTGACTTTCTAGTTCAGCATCGACCTTTATCCTCAAGTTAGGAATCAATGGGTGGGCATACTTGTAGGGATTGTATAGATTGCTTATGAATAGAAGTGGTGGATCGCTAATTGAACTACTATAGAAGTTAGTGATGTAACCTATAGGAATATAGTATAGATTTGAAGGATTGACAGAGTTATGGAGGGATTGTGATTTTTCTATCTCCCTGGTTAGTTATAGATAGATATTTAATAGCCAAGTTAGAAGCCTTACCTCTAGATTAGTAACATCTTGATATTAGAGAGCGTGTTGGAGAAGTGGCATTTCGTCTTGCATTACTCTCATCTCTGGAGGGAGTGTATGATGTATTTCATGTCTCACAGTTGGCATTTCGTCTTGCATTACTCTCATCTCTGGAGGGAGTGTATGATGTATTTCATGTCTCACAGTTGAGGAGATATGTAACTGACCCCAGTCATGTGGTCAATCATTCTATGATTACGGTGGAACCCAGTTTATCATACGAGGAGTAGTCAGTTGAAATATTGGATACTAGCGAGAAGACGCTTAGAGGGCAGAAGATAGGTTTGTTCGGGTTGCATGAAAACACCATTATCCTGGATAATCTACTTGGGAATGATAAGATTCCATGAGGGAGCACTATCTATTCGAGGATTCTGGTAAGATTCTAAAACTAACTTTAGTGCTATAACTTTATAGAGTTCTAGTTATAGTTTTAATTTCGAGGATGAAATTTTCTAAGGTGGGTAGATTGTAAGCTCCCTAAATTTTTGGATTTTTTTAATATTAATTTATATTTTATAACAAATTATAATTTTATATATTTTCTTTATTGTAAATCCTAATGACGCAATCTCTAGTCCTATTGAGCTACCGGTTGACTTAGCTGGTCCAAACTCAACCCAAATATTCCCATACCTCCACATGGTTCATACCAAACATTATATACTATTTTCCTCACTACAAAACACCAAACATAATGATATGACATCCAAAATCTAACACTTAACCTAGTAGAAATAATTCTAGCCCTATATACTTTGGACTTGACCCAACCATTAACTCACCACTTAACCACTATAGGTTGGACTCAATTGTGGTCAAGTACAATAAATGGGCAGCCAATCCTCCCCACTTATTCATCTTTCATAACCTCCAAGCACCCTTAACCATTTTCTTTCCATAACCTACAAAAACTCCCAACCATTAACTCTCCACTTAACCCTTCACCTCCCCCTTAATGGTTGGCTATATATAGACTTTTCCTCACCTTATTACCTCATAGCATCTAAACAAAACTTCTTCCTAACCCACTTCATAATATTTTCTCTTCAAAAACCATCTCCAAAATTCTTCTCAATTTTTTCCCAAACAACCATCTTTCTACCCTTACCCAGGCTGAATCCGAATTCAACTAGTATCCACCATTCCGGCCATATTCTCTCTATAGTAAGTATTTCTCTCCCAAATTTAGTATGCTTCTTTCTCACTCTGTTCTAACCATTTTTTCTTCACAAACTTTTCTGCAAAACTCACTCTAACTCCCTCAAAACAGTCCCTCCATCAGAGGTATCCAGGCTGAAACTGAATTCGGTGCACTGCTGTTCGTGCACCCTTAGGAGACGCCATGGCAGCAACTAATCCCTTGGTAATATTCCTAAAACTCTTCTACAACATCCCACTATGTCGAAAATTTATCTCATAAAATTTTATGTATATATTTGCTTGCAACTTCATTAATTTTGTCACCGTAATCATTGATTCTCAAAATAGAACTTGTATAGATTTATGTCTTATTTGTCTTACTGAAATTCGATGGTTAAGAATCTTAAATTCTATGATAATATATTCTGAATATTATTTATAAGTTTATTAATTTTAGAATATAAAGTGTTATATTTTCAAGATTTCATCTAGTCTGAATTAACCGAAATTGGACAACCTAGTGAGATTACTTGAATGTGCTAACTGACTAGCTTAATTTTAGTATATAAAATAAATATGATATGTTTGAATTATTTTCAAATATTATTTTAGAATTAAAATATTAATTTTTCTATTTTAATTGGTTCCAAATAAATAGGTATGTTGGCCATATTGTGTTATTAATTGGACATACTAACTAGATAATTATTTCTTATATATATTATCATCAAATAATGTTTATAAATAGTTTTAATTTATATTTCAGAATATAAATTAGTATATTTTATATATTAAGTAATTTATTTTTACATAAATTGGCAACTTTGCATGCACAAACTAGTTGTCAAGCTGCTAAAACACCTAGTCGATATGCAACAAAATATTGTATATGCAACGACAAATATTTTAGTATTTTTTTAACTAAATAAATATAAATTCTAGAAATTAATTCATATTAATTTCAGTTTTATTTGTTGTTGACATGCGTGTTTGAGAGGCTACATGCATGTTCGAAGTATCGTTTAGCGTCATCGTGAATTTGGGACATCGTGTTGTATCTAATGTTTAGGATTGCACGTATTGGAATCATATAAATGCCTAAATGTACGTGTGATAACATGATGTTCGAGACCCACATGACGTAATAGAAAGTAGCATGGTACGTGGTTATTAGCATGTTGTCAAAGGCCACACAACTCTTGGATTGTTGGTATGAAACTCACCATACTAGTTGACGTTGTGCAAATGATCACATTCTTTTTATGTTAATTGAATTAGATTGTGTGCATTGATTAGAATATCTTATAATAGGACAACTTGGATCTGCTGTACCTCTAACTGAAGACATTAGTCAGGCGACAGCGCAGCAGGCAGCATGCAACAGGCAAGTGTACCTTGCCATCATGTATCTCAGTTCTTGCTATATTTATTAGTATTTAGTTACTATAGCTATTTGATAGGATTGTTGTGTGTGTCTACCCTAGGGCCGTGAGACGATACTTAGTGTCCGAATAAGGTTCGGGTGCCGATATCCGTCCGCGGAGTCGGATATCGTCAGTTAGAGAGTTGTTACCCCGAACCCATGATACGTGCTTGTATCCTGAGCATGACAGTCCGTAGGACATTTGACACTATTACATGTAACATAATCCTCCTTGAGGTATTCATGGTGATTCTGTGTAGGCTTATAGGATACATGATATGAGATAGGTATATAACATATATATTATTATAACTCCTTGCATTAGTTAGAGGTCATGATCTTGCGTGTTATGGACATGAGACGTCGTGGACATGAGACATGAGGTTACATTGGGAGGGGAGAGTCTTCATCGTGCTATGGGCATATTCTATATATTACCTATCTACATGAGTACTGGACTTTGGGTTCTCTATACGGAATCTAAAGTTCATATATCTACATATACTATCCTTTATTGGGTTCCCACACATGGAGCCTAGAGGGTACTGTCTAGCATATGGATGAGTCCGTATGTACCAGCCCGGGGTACGATACCATACTCTCATTTACGTATCTCTTAGATGGTTACAGTAGTTTATTTTTGAGCATGTGGCATTATACTGTTTTACTTTTGGCATATTATTTCTTGTACCTTATTATGTCCCCCTGAGGACCTGGTCCCCTGCCAGTTTTGCAGCTTAAACGGTTGTGGAGCCTGTCTAATGATGTTGAGGCTAATCGCCTTGATATGCGAGCATTGGCATAAGGTACTTATTTCATTTCTACCTAGGTATGTTATTTAATCATATTAGTTACTCCTCTGCTGACATAGCCTAGTTTTTTTATCGACTCATATTTCTTTCTCGAGTCTATTCGAGTTCCTGTGTTATTGGGCGGCCGACTTTAACACCTGTGGCTCTTTCTTGTATTTTATTTCATTGTGGATTGAGACATAGATATAGTTTTATTATGTAGATTGTGTCCATTATAACACAGCTTATGCGTATTCGAGTCAGACCAGAGTCTGGTCGAATGTGCAGCTGGCATGTTACGTATTCCTAGTCCTACGTATTTTGGGACTGGGGCGTTATACATGGGGTTGGAAAATTCAAGAGCATTTTCTCAAGAACAAAGACTGCGTCCGATAGTCCAAGGAGTAAGGAAGAGTTTCTACACTTCTCTCGAGCCTCCACCGTCACCCCCCAGAATCTAAACTAAACAATTGTACTTAGATTATTTCCTAAGATTTCTTTCTAGGCTCTCTTTTGTACTTGCGAGTTTGCAATCAAATTCAGTTCCTCTGTAGTTCTTGTTTTGATAATTAATGGCAAACAGTGAGGTTGAGGTAGATATCCTATGATGCAGAATAGTCGGCTCAATGACCCGAATGAGAAGAAAGGAAGTAGGAAAGCTCACTCTATACACTCTAGGATACTACGATATACTACTAGTATACTCACTCTATACACTCTTACTTATGCAAACCTTTTGAGGCAATCAGCGTTATACTAGATTTTAGAAAAAATCTATAACTCTGATAGGCCCAAAAGGCTTGGCATAAGTAAATCTAATTTCTAGAGAATGGCTCAAAATACTGTACCAATCATACATACACTTCTAGGATACTCTATACACTCTAGGTACTAGGACTGAACTAACTCTCTAACACTCTAATGACACTCACTCACATATACCCACTCTTACTTAGGAATACTAAGATCTGACACATAAATAATCACATACACTAACACTCTTAGATAGGATACTCGCATTCACTTCTAAATATCCTAATTGATCCTAAACTACATTCACTCACTAGTACCAACACTAACTCAAATAGGCACTCTCATCTCCCCAAGATACTATACTGATACCAACTGATACCACTGCTCACACTCACACTCGACACATACACACTTCACTCAGGCATTTGCCTATACTCGAGCTCCCAAATGGGATTCCCCTATATCCTAAAGCCCCTGACTTCTCTGCTTGTAGTCCGAGCCAATGCAAGCCTTGCCAAGGCAAGTTGCTGCTGCTACAACAATACCACATGGCATATGGTAATGTGGCACTTGCCAACATGCTCACTGCCCTATGTCGTGTCTGTGTGTGTACGGGTCGTGTGTGCGTATGTGTGTGAGTATGTGTGCATGTATGCGTGTGCATATGTGTCGTATCTGTGTGTGTGCGTGTCGTGTCTATGTGTGTGCGTATCGTATCGTGTCTGTGTCAACACGTTAGGAGGAGGGAGATAGGGTTAGGGTTTACCTGTCTTGGTCGAAGTCGGGTCGAGATCGCCGGGGCTGGAGCAGCAGCGGAGGGGACTGGTCGGGTCGACGTCGACGAGGGAAATCGACGGTGGAGGGGGCATGCCGGAGGAACGGGGGTCGCTGCGGGAATGGGGTCACCTCGGGGAAGGGGTCGCCAGAGGGAGGGAGAACGCCGGAGGGACGAGTGGGGAAGGAAATTTGGGGACGAGAGAGCGGGAAGGAAAATTTAGGGTAAGAAAATTGAATAGTCAATCGGCACTTGAACCCTATATGAAACTTTTTAGCGACGTCTTAAAAAGGACGTCGCTAAACGTCGTTGTAAACTAAAGATACGACGACGTACAGAAGTATGAGTCGGAAAATGTTGCTAAATGAAACAAAACAACGACATTTTGTGACGAGACCGCGACATCTGCTTTCCAAACAATAATGCTTGCCGCTACTCATCGCTCTACGTCACTAATAGTGACGTTCAACGACGTCTTTAATAGATGTCGCTAAATACACAAAAAGTAGCGACGTTATTACTCGGAGTCGCTAAATTCGTTGCCAATATGACTTATTTTGGTAGTGTTACTTTTTACACACACACACACATACATACTAGCCACGTTCACGTGCGTTGCACGTATAAAAAAAATCAATGATATTATTAATAAAGTATATAACAATTTAAATTATATAGAATATTTTAAATATAATTTAAATATAATTTATATGATTTTATATGATTATTTATTTAAATTCTGGATATGTATTTAATTAGATAATATTATGTAATTAGTTTAAACAAAATTTTAATTTTAAATAAATTATAGTATCAGGTGATTTTTAATTTTTTTTGCGTGAGAAGAGAGGGTTCGGTTATCCACAAAGGATAAGAAAGGTAGTTAATTTTGAACTTTTATTTTCTATTTTTTTTAAAATTTAATGGTTGATGATGTACATGGCTTCAACGACTTAATTTGGAGCCATTTTGAAGCCCATATATATATATATATATATATATATCAAGGAGAGAGGGTTCGGTCTGCGAGGTTGTTTATTATCACCGCCGAGGTGCTCAGCCGGAATCTGAAGCGTCTAGGGGACGCCACCAACCTGCAGCACTTCTCTGGATCGAGCGGTTGTCCGCGGATCTCCCACTTGGCATTTTTTGACGACGTTCTGATTTTTGCTAACGGGGAAAAGAGAGCGGTCTCCTTCCTTACTCACGTGCTGCGGCAATATGAAGCGGTGCCGGGCCAGGCCATTAGCGTAGACAAGAGCGTGATCTACATCGACCAATCCTTCCCGACACACCGAAGAAGAGAGCTGGCTGGGGTCTCTGGTTTCAACGTTGCCCACACTCCTTTCAAATACCTGGGTTGTCCTCTAACTACCGGTTGGCGTAATGCGGCTATGTATGAGCTACTGATCACAAGGATTTCAAACAGATTGATGGGGGGGGGGGGGGGGGACAAAATCGCTTGCTTTCCTATGGAGGTAAGTTAACGCTCATCCGCCATATTCTCGCTTCTATGACGATCTATCTGCTGTCGACTTGTCATCCCCCCAAATGTGTGTTGAAACAGATCGAGTTGAGCTTTTCCCATTTCCTATGGGGATCGAAAGAGGGGTCGGCTAAGTGTGTATGGGCCATGTGATCTGAGGTAACGCATCCGTCATTGGAAGGGGGTCTGGGGTGCGGCGGCTACAGGAGATAGTCGACGCGATGGCGGCTAAGATGTGGTGGAAGTTACACTCTCAAAAAGAGCTATGGATCAAGTATTTCCGGTCAAAATATTGTAGGCGGATTCACCCAAGCCAGGTGGTGGCTACGTCCACCGCTTCTTATGTCTGGCTCCGGTTGCTTGCGGCCATGGGCGGCCCTGGCCCAGGACAGGCCGGACGACGGCCCAGGGCCCCCTGACGAAAGGGGCACCAACATGAAATTGTCTATAATAGAACTAGTATGAATCATGTATCTTTTTAACAAGAAGCATTGTGGTGTATTGGTTATAATGCTATATTTACATTTAAGAGGTCCTTGGTTTAATTCTTGACTACAACAATTTTTTTTTTTTTTTTTTTTTTTTTTTTTTTACATTATGTATGAGGGTCCATTTTTTAAGTTTCGCCTTGGGCCCCCAACAGCTCAGGACCGAGGGTAGAGATATCGCTGAGGAGCATATATCGGTGGTCATCGGCTGCGGCAGGACCCCATTTTTCTGGGAACATTGGTCGACGCAGGGGAGAATCCGGCTGATCACTGCAGCATCAGCGTACCGCCCGGTGAGCGATTTCTGGACGGGCAGCGACGGCTGGGATTTTGCCAGGATTACGCGAGAGGCGGGGGAGGAGGTCTGCGACCAGCTTCGGAGGAGCAACCGCGTTCCGACTTGCAGTGTGGATCGATGGTGGTGGCAACCTGACGGCGTGGGTCGTTTCACCCTTGAGTCGGCCTGGAACTTGGCGCGGGAGCGCCACCCGTCCTCTCCCATATTCGAGTCCACATGGAGTAAGTTCCTACCGCTGAAATGGTCTTTTGTCCTGTGGTGCATCCGGCGGGACTGTCTACCAACGGACGACAATGTCATAAGCTGCGGTTTCCAGTTATCCTCCAAGGGTCACTGTTGCCATGACCCGAGCGTTGAAACGACCAATCACATCTTCGAGGCAGGGGACTTGGCACAGGAGATTGGGAGCTTCCTCCATCGGGCGTGCAAGGTGGCCGCTTCCTCGCGGGGTTCCTGGATTGATCGAATTAGTTTGTGGTGGATCGAATTAGTTTGTGGTGGATCTTTAATACTTTTTTTTTGGTGTCCACCTACTTAATGGTGCTTGAGTCGTGCCTCAAAGGGGATCCGAACTCGTGCCACTGCGTCCGGGAGCCAGGGCAGGCCCTGAGCAATTGGGGATCCGAGGCAAAAAAATTTAAATGGACCCCATACATAATGTAAAAAAAAAGTATAAATAAAACAAAAATTTGTTGTCAAGATTTGAACCAAGGATCTCTTAAATACAAGTCTAGCATTGTAACCATTACACCACAATACTTTTTGTTAAAAAAAAAGGCACATGGATAGACAATTCTATGTTGGTGCTCCCTTTCGTCAGGGGCCCTGGGCCGTCGCCCGGCCTGCCCTGGACCAGGGCCGTCCCTGCCGGGAGCCCCACCGTTCCCAACCGGCTACAACCACTGGGATGGAAAAGATTACGTACAAATGACATCGAGAAAATAAAGAAGAATAAATACACCTAAATGACTAATTATAATAGACAATTATAGTGATATAATACACTATTATGGTGAAATAATTAATTGGTAATATTTCAAACTATAGCATGAGTTATTTTGTACGTAGCTCAACTATTAGTTTCTTAGACTTGTCAATGGATAGTCGAAAAATTCGAATCTGATTCGATTCCGTATTCGAATTTTCAAATATTATCCGAAATTTCGTATATTGAATTCGGATATCCGAATATTTTTTGGATATTATATTTTTTTTCGGATACGAATTCGAATATTAAGGTATTCAAATCCATTAATACCCGATCCGACTTTAACGAATATCGAATATCGAATTAGAAGGATTTTATTCTCAAATGGCTTTTACATAATTCAATTTATTTATTACTTTCTACCTCTATATATATATATATATATATATATATATATATATATATATATATATATATAGCAAATGATCTCTAGTCTAGTAGTTAGGAGAGATGCATGTGGCCCAAGTGGTCGGGAGTTCGAGTCTCAGTGGAGACGAGTTCGCCACAATTATCCATTGCTTCAAAATATATATATATATATATATATATATATATATATATATATATATATATATATATATACACGACGAAGATGAACAGGCTCAAAAAGAGCAATTAAATTTATTTTTCGGATATTCGGATGACTACTAAATTTTTAGTATTTCAGTTTTCGGATATTCGAATAATAACATTCGAATATTTAGCTGATCGGATATTATTCGATATCCGCTAAACTAGGCGGATATGAATTCGAAGTGTCAAAAGAGAGATCCGTTCGGATATCAAATCGGATTCGGATATTAAAAAAAAAAAAAATCAAATACAGATATCGATATTGTTCTGTCCGTACCAATAAGCATCCGTTGATATCCCTACTTTTTCTTTTATTTTTTACGCCAATCAACATTAATAATTAACCTTCCTTTCTTAGCATGTACTTCATTTCTTGACATACTTTATCATCAAACTTCTCCCACTTAGAAAGGTTAGAGCATTAACTTAATTAGCTCTTATTGCTAATGTCGATCTCTCGTATCTTTAGTCGAAGGCTTGAAAGTTCATTAGCACTTTGTTGTGGATATCATAGACAACTATTCCCCTGTACCACTGAGAGGGTGGTCAATGGTAGCACTGAGTAGTAGTCATAGTTTTAAGCCTCAGTCCGATCAAAAAAATTAAAATAATGAGGGGTCTCGGTGCTGGTAGCAAGGACAAGATGTTCATTAATCCAAATAAAAAAGTAGGAAAAAACAAAAAAAATTAAATTAATAATTAAGCCGAAGAATGACAAAATTACTACACGACAATCTGGTGGATGTGAAACGCGGAGAACGAAAATGCACAATTTTTTAAAATAATCAAGTGAGATGACTAAATGGGCTAGTCAAGCGCTCCAGATTGAGTTCTGTTGGAGTTTTTCCTTTTTTTTTTTTTTTTAGTCATGTAAGTTTAGTCCTGCATTGGCTAGAAAAATTCATGGGTATCTCAATATAACTCCTATTGAGCAGTGGAGAGATGCATATGGGGTGGTGACCCTAAGGAGGGAACCATGTGGGTGATTTTACATGGAGGTAAGAATAACATCTATTAAAAGCATTCATGCTTTTTTGGCCAAGCTCAATTTAATTCCATATAGACTCGGCCTCGGACTCGGGCTCATGGGCTCATGTGGCGTTTTGTGGGCGCACTTTGCACTTAGCACAGATTGCGCACCTTGCTCTCACGTACTTGAGCGCTGAACGCTAGGCACGCGCAACCATGTTCGCAGTTGTGCAACATGGTGCTTGCGCACGTTGGCGCTCAGTGGCGCGCAGGTTGTAACTGAACCGTTTCGTAATGTGCGATAACGGATCCGATAATTTCGGATCTGACATTCAAACGTCGCACACATTTCGGATCTACAGTTACAGAGAGAGCTTATATATAGAGTTTCTCTTCTCTCTCAGGGGTAGTACGTTTTGACAAAATTTTCCACAGAGAGAGGAAATAGTGCTTCTGTGTAGGCGCCACTTGTGAGTTCTCAGTTTTTCGAGAAGTCCTTCCATGAGCAGATTGGCAGAGCGTTCCAGAGTTCTTTTGAATTTGCTGGTTACTGAAAGTTAACCGTGTGGGCAGATCTAGCTTTGAACGCCGGTGTTCTAAACATCCCAGCAGGCTTTCTCTGATTACGAATTTTTTTTTAGATTTCTCGTTTGTCACTTTTACAGAAATCTTCTTAGAATTTTCGTTTTCAGAATCCTCCTAGGATTTCTGTTTTTGCACCTTCTGTTGAAGTGCTGCAATCGAATCACAAGAGTTTTCTTCTGATATTCACGTCCATGGAATAACAATCTCAAAGCTAGATCAAAAGATGGAAAACTCTCGTGCCTCTCTCATCGATACCAACTTTAATAAGTTGGATAAATTCGATGGAGAACACTTTCAGATCTGGAAAAGAAAGATCATGCTTAATCTTCAACTTGTGGACGTCGATCATGTGTTGATTGAGGATGAACCAACGATTCCAGAAGGTACGTTGTACTGCTGATGCTGTTGCTGCTGCACATGTCAAGCAGAGTAAATAGAAGAGAGAAAACAACATCTGCAAACTGCTGATTCTCAATTCCATGGAAGATTCTTTGACAGAGTCCAATTCCAAGAAGGTGAAGGCCAAAAAAATCTTGGACTCTTTGGGAAAGATCTATGAAGTCGACGAGAACAGGTCCAAAAGCTTCATCGTCGAGAAGTACCACAAGTGGCTCTTCGAAGATGAGAAGACGATGCTGTCTCAGGTGAAGGAATTCTTGAAGTTACGCCATAAGCTGGATGACGAAAAAAATGCCGCTCGTCGACTGTAACGTCCTAGTCTCAAAATACGTAGGACTAGGAACGTAGACATGCCAGCCGTATAATAAATATACGTAAGCTGTAAATGCAGTAAAACCACAACTACTAATCTCATCCACAAAATAAAAGAAATAAAGATATCATATAATAACCATGATTTGTCTTTATACAATATGTTGGACGGAGACAAAGTCACTATCAACTATTTAAAAGAAAATAAGTACAAGACATATGAAATGATTTAGCGAAGGTAGTAAGAAAGACTCAAGACACATCATCTTCGAAGGGATGGAGAAGATCACGATCTCAGTTAGAATACCTGCGGAAGACAAGAACACACACCTTGAGAGATAACCAGGTCCTCAAAGGGACGTAACAAGATACATAATATCATGCCAAATAAACTGAATAAATACTGCTCAATAATAAGTCAATCAGATCATAACAAGGTCCAACACTCCACCCTTGAAATAGCGTACCATTCCTCCAACCAAATAAGGACTTGAGATGGCACACTAACCCATGATGAAGTATCTTTCCAAGTCACGAATCCAATATGGTATCCAGACCACAACAGGGTTCAGTACCTTCTCATCGGAGTAGTGAGCCACACGTACAACCAAACAAGGACAAGATGTGGCAAACTAGCCCGCGACAAGTTACTGTTCCAAGCCACGGTCAGATACAAGTACCCAAACCAAGAGTAATCGTACCTAACGGATAAGGTAGCCTAACCAGTCTAAGTGTATGCAGTTTTAAGAACATCCTCCAACGCATGGGCCCTGGCTAAAATGGGATCGGCATGGTCCCCCCTTGGGACACCAGAGGCCCAATCAGTAAGAGCATGGCATAACGAAGAACGTTAGTGGTCGTCAGTAAAATATGGGTCATCTCACACCGTATCTCCAACGGAGCATCCGGATCACAAAAGGGAAGTGTATAGTAGCCCATACGCTAAGGATTGTCCTCCCCGCCCAATGCCTACTATGTCGTATCCATAACACAGAACCTCTATTAACCGCTAAGTCAAACAAATCATGCAAACACTATTAGTGGTTAATCCTATTGCATGACTTATACGTACTGGTGGCCAGCCAGTCACGCATGTCCGAGTTCTATATACGACTCGCAACAACGTGGTACAAATGTGACAAGGCCTATGAATGCAACATACAAAGGGTGGTCCCTTTTTCTAAGTTCAACGTGTAAGAAAATAGTACATAGCAGAAAATAGAACTGAACAATAAGATTCTATCAAATTATGCCATGTATCACAGTTTATTTTGTAGAAAGCAAATAATAAGTAAATACATGAAATATGAGCTGCAATAAATAAACAGCAAATGATAATGTACCTTGCCTGAGGTCCGTGCTGGTGAAACCGATAATTCCGTTGGGTACAGAATAGTCACAGAGCTACACAAGATGAACTCAGACGATATGACAAACTTCTAAAATAAAAACAAAATATAAAATATTCTGAATTTTTTTTGGGAAAAATATATGATGTGTATTTTTTCGTCAGTATTCCGAAACTTCAAACGGTTCGTGATTCTGATTCTTGGTTCTCCCAAAATCTCGAAACACTAAAACGTGTCAAAATTTGGACAACTGGCACTACACAAATTTTCTAGAGGTCAAAAGGAGTCCGGAGTTGGGAGTTATGGTCATTCGAAGTTGCTACAACCTTTGAAAACTGAGGCTGAATTTATGACAAATTTTGGGCTTAGTTATGACGAAAAAAGAATTTTTTTTGACAATGATGGTTTGAAAGATGATTTTATTCGTAGATTCGATAGATATATATAATGGTTAGCAATTAACTAATTATGATAGGATTAGAATCAAATCAATAAGGATGATTAGGATTACCAACTAATTTGGATAGGAATATGATTGGTTTAAATAAGAAACGATCTAATTAATGCTAGATATGATTTCAATAGGATAAGAATTTCTAACGGATAAATCTTTCCAAAAATTTAAATCAAATAAATTATTAAAACAAATAAATTTGGTTGCAATCCTTTAAATGATTGCCATAATAATTTTAAGTATTATTCTATATTATCAAATAATCCAAATCATATGAATCCAAATCCAAATCCAAATCCAAATCCAAATCCAAATCAAACTCAACATAATAACTTTAAAATAATATTTAATATTTATCAAAATAATTTAAATCAAATAAAAGATAAATCTTTAAATCAAATAACTTTTCAAATCTAGATTAGACAAATCGTAATACCACAATTAGTCATCGTATGTATTTTAAACAATATTTAAATTATCAGCATAATTTAAAGTATAGTTGATAACCATCAAGATAATTTAATAAATTCAAATATAATCAAATAACTGATTATCATATCAAAATAATACTCGATATCATCAAATATTATAAGACTTACTTTTACAAATCCAAATCTTTATTTAAAAATAAATGGAAAAAAAAAAAATCTTTTATCGCTAATTTTTTTTAAAACCAATTTTTAGAAGACCGAAAATAATGACAACATATTTTATATTTCAAATAACAAAATTCGAGAACATTTTTTTAGAAATATTATTTCAAACCATTAATTTAAAACTAGTTTTTGATAACAAAAATAATTTAAAATATCTTTTACAAAATTTTGACGAAAATTACTTTTAAGCTCAATAATTAAAATATATAGAAATATTTTTTTAAAAAATTCGGGAAGTGGAGTTACAATTCTACCCACCTGAGAAAAATTTGTCCTCAAAATTTAAGGAATACTAGAATAGACGGACTTGGTTGATCGGTAAAAATATAGTAAGAATTTGTGATAAGAGAAAATAAAATGGAAGAGAAAAGAGAATTTCTTTAATAAGAACAATAGTGAATTGGGATGGAAATAGAAGAAGTGAATGGATACGATTTGGTGTGCAATGACACGATTCGTAGGTGGAGAAAATTTGGAGAAAATTTTTGTGGAAAAAATAATGGCAAGCTAACATATAAATAGGGTAAAAATCTTGGTTAGATAAGGATTATGATTGTTTAAACCCAGCTAGATAATTCATAATTTATTTAACCGTTTTTAAAACCAATTCAACCAATCCATAAAAAAAACTAGATATTCTTCATCTTTATTTTAAAATATTTAAATCAAAATTAGAAAAATTAATTTTCCAATTTAACTTATCATGATAATTAAATAATTAAATCTAACAAATTTTCAATTTTTTTTTATAAATAGTAAAAATACAATAGTAACTAATTTCAAAATTCATGATAATAAATACTTAAATAGTTGATAGATCTCTTTGCAAACAAATAAATAAATTACAATTAGATTTTAAAAATCAAAATATACATAAATTTAATTTCATGTACCTCATGTGAATAGAACATATTATTTACAAAAATATTATTTTTAACTTATCATAAATACTTGTATAGTGAGTAAAAATAGTTTTTACGTACTAATAAAATAAAATTAAGTTTGTATGGCATATAAAACATTTACTTGCTACGATATTGATCCACAATAGTTATTTCCTATAAAAATATTTGTAATTAAAATTTTGTAAAAATAATTTTAAATACTTCGTATATACGGATTCGCTTTAGACATACGAATACCAACATAAAATAATTATCAAAATAAACTAAATAAAATTATAGTGAATTTTAGGGGGTTTACATCCTATCCAACTTACAAGAATTTTATCCTAAAAATTAAGAAATAATTAGGTAGGCAGGGTTGAGGAGTTAAAAAGATTTTATCCATATGGAAACACGATCAAATGATTGATCGAGGCGAAGGAATGACGTTTAATCAAAACACACAATTAGAAAATCATAATTTAGCTAATAAATCATGAACATGGTTAATTAACGCAAGAAAGAAAAGATTAGGGGTTTTAAGTAGATCAAGATAAAACAAAAATTGAAGATTAATAAGAAATTGAGTAGATTAAGATAACATAATTAGAGACTTGGAGATATTTGTTCATTGAGAGTAAATTGTATGATAGTCGTCTAGGTTTGGGTACGATTAAGAAAACACTTCCAATCATTCTTAGGTTTCCAAACGATTAGAAAGTCGCAATAGTGGATATAAGGTCGAAGGAAAGGATGTGTAGTTTGAGACGAGGATATAGTCACGGGTTGGTAATGGCTAACTACACGTGGCCATAGGTGATAGGGAAACTAAAGGGGATACTCTGTATGAGTGATTTCGTCCTTCTAAAATAGGTGAAAGACAAAAGCAATAAACGGTTCAAGAAGCTACGATCAAATACAATTACGATTTTCAAAGGCGATTGAATAGTTTCAAAAGGGATTGTCAAGGCAAACGTGGATGAGATCCTAAAGGGCTAGTACATTTGTTAACTATATCTCAATCCACGTAGAGTAATCGTAAGAAAGGGGAACCAAAATGTACTTGGTTGATCAGACCATTATGCACCAGTTCTGATTAGACAATACGTTAGTGGGAGCTCTTCCAATAAACATATGTCGTGAACAAGCTCAATAAAGAATAAGCTTGTAAAACTTGGCTATATTAGCAGCAGCGTTAGTCAAGATAGTCAAAATATAAGTATAAGAATAATGATGAAAGAAATCAAATAGTCCAGATCCTTAATCTAAGTCTTGCCCGAAGTTTGGGCCTATACAGTCGTCCTAGTGTCTCCTTGTCTATGGCTTGGTTGGCTAGATGGATTAGGGTCCTCTAAATTCTAGAATCTAAGTAAACTTATTAATATGGGCCACAGGACAAGGGATTGTTAGGTTGTGAGGCATTCTACCCAACTTACAAGAGTTAACTAGTAGTATGATGGAACAAAGGAACATATCTATCTAGTATGGTTTTCTTCCTAGCCACTATCAGCACGAAGAAGGATAAGAATTTACGGTAGAGAGAATCAAGCAAGATGCAAACCAAGAAGCCAAGCAAGAGTTCGAAGATAGAATCGAGGAAAGAGGTCAAGTATGTGGACGAGATCCTAGCTCTAATCTTTACGTAGGCTACCTTGGTACGGTAAAGTAACCAAACAAATTATCTTGACCTGCATGGGCCACCACAAAAACATTTAACGTCCTAGTCCCAAATGTAGCTCCCCTTCCTAGAAATTGTAAATATTTTTTATTAAATTCATTTTATTTAAATGGTAATTTTTAGACTGTACATAAAAGGTATACATCATTATAGATTTATGGCATTTGATTATTATTATTTATTATTAAGTTATCGAGGTGATTATGATATAATATTAATAATATTAGTTATATTAGTTTAGTCAAATAATTGTTATTGGGGTTTTATTGAGTTATAAAGATTATATATAAGTGTATGTTATTAATAGCTGAATTATTAGTTTAGATACTATGAATATATGGTTATATTAGTTAGATACTATGAATATATTTGTTATTATATATGTGTGTTTGTGTACAAAATATGCATAAATATATATGTGTATATATAGATATGTATATATATAAGTATAATATATATTATATATATATATATATATATATATATATATATATATATATATATATAAAAGTATTTAATATATATATTATTATATATATATATATAATTATATATATATATTTATATATATAATATATATCTTATATATTGTCTATATATATATATATATATTATATAATATATATATATATCTATATATATATATATTATTAAAAAAATATATATATTTTATATATATATATATATATTATATATATATATATATAGATATTATATATATATAGATATATATATATATATTATATATATATATATTATATATATATATATAAGTATTTATATGTTTATACGTATATAGATATATACATAGCGTGTATATAATAAATATAGTATATGGATCGTATGGGAATATATATAAATATATATATATATTATATAGATATATATATAATATATATATATATATTATATATTATATATATATATATATATATAGGTTTTAAACTAATAAATAAAATGGAAGTAAAAGAATAAGAAGCAACAGGCCAGCAGCCACCCCAGGCCCAAATCCCTGGCCGGCCCAGCCCGAGTCCCAACACCCCCAAACCAGAGCACTATATATATAATATATATATATATATATATATATATAATAATATATGCATCGAGAAGTAGAGGTTTCAAGAGCACAACAAAACCCTAACCCCAATGCAGCCCCGACCTGGCGCCACCACCACGTCCCGGCGACCCCCCACGCGCGCGCGCGCTCGAGGGTGTCGTGGTCGGCCGGAGCCGCCGGACAGCACGTGCGAACAGGGAGCACAGAGAGTAGCAATGCAGCATTAAGCGTTTGAGACAGCGACTTCGAGGTAAAATTTTTTCCTCATCGATCAATAGAATTTCATACTAAAATTTATACGTGTAGTCTAATTGATCCTCTTTGAATCCCTTCAGAGGGATTTGGGTAAAACTCAATGGATTGATCAGAAATCCGACACGAATTCGAAGAAAAAGCCACCCTGAAACAGGGCAAGGATCGACCCAAGTACCTATGTTTGTTGATAAATTCTTGGCAACCTAATGACTTTAGAAAATCATTTGAAGGAAGTTTTAGACGACATATACGACATTAAATTTTTTTATAGATCCTGGTTTCACTACGTATTTGCAGAGTTATTCGAATCCAAAAATCGAGAAAAACCTATGAAAAATTGTTTTCGAAACAATAAAATTGTCCGATACGACGTGCGTCCCGCCAATCCGGGCGACGTGTCGCGCACCGTAAGAATCGAAAGTGTGCGTAACGGCTTTGTGGTCGTGTAGGCTTTGGCGAAATTTAAATTGGTCGCGTGTGCGCGACGAATTTGATCCGTATCCGTCGAAATTCACCGTCGGCCTTATACAAGTTTTCCAATTACTTTGTGCACGTTCGTCAGATCGAGACGAAACTTAACGCCAATAGGACCGTATCATTTTTCTGGTCCTGTATGCCAAGTTGGGTCCAATTCTGAGACAGTTGAATCAGAACGCCATTTGTGGGCCCCATGGCCCACTCAACGGGAGATTTTGTACACGGCCCGCCGGAATCCAACTCTGGACACATGGTTGGGTTCGTATCAAAAAATCAGACCTGATATATAGTTTGACGACTTTAAAGACGTTGACTCTGGCACGCTTTTCGGTGCAAAGCGGTCCAACGATGAACATCGTTTTTGCCCAAAATTACCGTTTTGCCCCTGTGTCCAGAATTGGACTTAAGTACAGGCAATCCTAGCTAATTTGACTATTCTGAGAATGTTGGTACTGTTTATTTCAGCATCTGGAGACTTCTGCATGTGTTGACCGATTGTGGCTCATTGAGTGGTATTTATTATTGGTTCACAGCTAAGGACCTCAGGCAAGTGCACTTTCTGATTGCTTTCGATTCATAGTAGTCTTTTCATTTCATATTTGTACATATATCTTGCTGCTTGTTGACACGCTCGTCACACGGAGTATTCGGGAGGGAAAATATCTTAGTAGACATGTGAACTACCCAGAACTATCCCATGAGTCTATTCTTGAATAATAGCCGCTGCACACGACACGTACAGTGTGCTGGGATTTACCCCCTAGCCATTCACATGTCGAAATGGATATTTCACACCACCTAGGTAAATGTCTTTTATTTTTCCTTTTCATCTCCACCGTGCCATGTCATCAGTTCTTTCTAGTTTTTATCTCTCATATTATTTTCATGTCTTGTTAATTCTATTATGTTTTCGTATTGTCGTCGGTTTGTGTACTTATTCCATTCTGACTGGAAACCAATATTTTTCAGTTTAGCCGCGATCGCTCTTAGCACTGGGAAGATATGGGTATGTTGTGGCCGACCTAGATAGTGGAACTTGTTGTCATTTTCATTAATTATGAGAAATGTGTATTTTCCTTTAAATATAAATCTTGTAAATGTTGTAATAAACTTAGAAATATGCTATTCGTAAAATATTGTGAACTCGTGTGGTACGTTAGTCATACTATTGCGAGCCTGCAACCAGAAAATGCTCATTCACAATTAGGATTAAAATAAATTAGAAGAATAACTAGGACTAGGAGTCCTTGTTCAAATTGACCGTTGGGTAGTTAAGGTTATTAAATAGGCAATGCAATTTAGATAGCTTGCTAGATCCTATTGGTACACCATACTTTTGATAGAATGTGATCCAATGGGATATAATATTCGCTTGGTATGTTAGTTTGCCGAGAATTAAGGCTTTAATCTTGATGAACTGTTTAATTTTCTTTTGCTTTATTAGATAAAATCTTATATAAGTTAGAAGTGTCTATTTTAAATCTCTTTTGCTGTAGGAGTTAGTTTATAATTCTGATTCTGTTATTCCTGATGTATCACGAGGTAGATTGATTCAAAGTTTTCCTTCGACCATTTGAAATATATACGAGATAAAGATTAGGATGTTTTACTTCACTTGTCTTCAGATATTTTCTTCGACCAGTCTTTTGCTTTAAAGGATTGATACTTATAGGTAGATGTTACACTTTCTATCATAGCCAATTAGTTGAACTCTAGCAGCTCCTTGAAGCCCTTAAGAATATAGTTAGAGTATTAAATGACTATGATGACTAACAGCAGCGTACTGTCGCCAATTACCTGAGAGCTGATAGTGTGGTTCATTGCAGCCAGCAGCGCACTGCCGAGGCACAACCCATAGAAATAAATCATTTTGAGGATCATAGGTTATAGAACATTGCTAAAACTATGTCGTAGTTAACCCTCTTATCTTAGATACCCTTGTGTCAATATAAGGTGGAGTATCTGATGCATCACATCTGAATCATGGAACCAAGGGTTTACCATAACCCGAGTATACGGGCGAGGCATAATTCTTGGTCAATAATTTCAGACGTGATTACAAGTTTAGAATACTATAGAGGATAGGGACTGCCCTGTATGACCCTAAGATCCAAAATCAATACTAGTGTAAGTTCTGTAAGTTGAGTAGCATGTCTCCCAATCTCGCATTGTGTGGTCATTGTGATCTATTAACGAGGTAATTGAACTGACATTAATATGTTACCTAGAATATAGAATTAGAGTTCCATAACCATTAGTCGACCAAAGCCTTATGGATAAAAGATAATAGGTCGAATGTATAAGCAGGAACACCAGGTAAGTTTTGATTCTCTCAAAACTCAAATTACTTATTCTCATTCCAAAAATATCTCCTACTTATTTTGACTATCTTGACCAATGCTCTATTACAGCCTAGTTTTGCAAGCTCACTCTTTATTGAGCTTGATTCGAGACATATGTTTATTGGGAACGCCCGCTAATATATTGTCTAATCAGAATCATTGTATTACGGTCTGATCAACCATGATGCATTGGTCGCTCTTCATCAATACCCTACGTGGATTGAGATGTAGATTCTCTTGGATCTCTCTGCGACTGCTTTGACAATTCCTTGAATTATACCTTCATCTTTGAGTCATGTAATGTGTTCAGTGACATCTCTCTTGAACTCTTTATTGTTTTTGTCTTTCACTGAGTGGAAAGACGAAAGATCGTAATTTAATAGATAGATCATGGTATCCCCATGGCTATGATGGTTGTATACAAGGGTAACTATCATCGACCATCCAGGTGACTAGAACTTGCCTTAATTTACTCTCCTCTTTGCGACCCTAAACCTACTATCATGATCTTCTGGTCATTGGAGTCCGAGAATGATTAGGATCTTTCCCCTTGACACAATACCAACCTAGGAGACTATCTATTCTCCAGAGACCAAAGGTTGTAAGCCTCTAATCATTGTTTAAAACTTGCTTCAACTAGAACCCTTGTGAAAATAGTCTGGCAGGTTTGACCCAATAGAAATTCAAAACCCAGTTGTTAGAAATCTTTTCATGTGATGTAGAGTTGGTTACCATGTCGATAACTCTTGTATACCAAACGAGTAGATCGTTCTATTTTATCGACCGTGTGCCATTGTACACACTCATTTTCCATTTATTGAGGAATGATCCTTGACTTGATTATACCTACCGTACCCCGTTACGCTTTGCCTTACTCTTTATTAACAGGAGTCGAGGTGCAATATCCGGAATTTGAAATTCATCTGACCCCATTATTCTAAAATCATATCCTAGCTTCTAAGGTGGGTAGACTGTAAGCCTTCTAAAATTTTAGGATATACGAGAGTTACCGATTGATTAGAATAAATTTCATAGGATGATAGTTAGTGCCCCATGGACTCCCACTTTACATTTAGATTATTTTGTGTCCCCGGCCGGTAATTATATTCGGAGCACGAGACCAGCGGTACCCTCCAACAAATTTCACATGCAAGATCTAGACGGGTCCCCCTTCATCTAGGTATCATTTCCCACTCAAACTCGTCCCCTTGTACCTTTTTTATGGTAGACTTTCAGGTAAGAAGGACTAGACTAAAACCCTTACCATAGTACCGGTAACTTCCCCACTCCACTAGAGGCTCAACTTCGACTCAATTCCTTCGACCAAATATAGGTTGTGACCTACTCGAAGCCCACACGCACCCACTAGTGTGCCACTCATTGAGATCTTATGTCTTAAACACAAAAGTCACCGACGGGAGCATTTTGGACTTTAGGAACTTAGCTAACCTACCTGACTGGCAACTAGCTCAACCACTCGAGTTAAAGCCTATTCTAGGTTATCCTAACTGGTAGACTAGTCTTACCTTGGGATCTTGTTCAGTCAATTATAGATTGAATCCCAGGTTCACCCAAACCAATGATGAGTCCATCAGGAAGCCCATTAAGACCCAGTAAAACCCATCCCCTCATACACCATATTCGGGCTCTAAAAGAAAAAAAAAAACGGACTATTTTGAACCAAGTCCCTGAACCTATTCATATAGTCTCCACCTCTTAGAATGTGAATTCTTCATAACCCTTACCTGGAAGTCACGATACGATCTTGTATTACATTCATATCCCTTGCTAGTGTGTTTAAATAACCACAGAAAAGTCACAATCTCGATTTCTCAAATTCGTTCCATTATGAAATCTTGTTCAGATAGAATT